>RJWH01001010.1:0-170011 GCA_004363575.1 Solenodon paradoxus | reverse complement strand
TTTCATAAATAATAATCATTTCTCTTGAAATAATGATGGTCATTTGCAAAGTAACTCTAGGATGCTGTATCAGTGTTAGTATTTATGTTAGATTCAGATATGCGCAACGTATATATAGGATCACTGGGGTAGGCCTTATAGTCAGCTTTTCCTTTTTTATAATCAAATCTAAGAAGGGAAAAATTTTGCCTCTGTTTTCATAATATCCTCATATTTTATATCTATTGCTATTTTATTCTAACCTATCCCAGTCACTCTTAGTGTACCTATTTTTTTTCTCACACATCATGACTTTTAAATGAGATTATTTTTGAGAATTTGTTTTTTCACTTCAAATTTTTATGCGTGATTGTAATGTGAGTGGTTTTTGAAATTGTCCGTCAATTAATTTTTTTTTTTTTTTAAGGAAAGGTGAAGACAGGAGTGAAGGTAGGTAGACAGACAGGCAGAAAGAGAGAGAAGGAAGAAGCATTTTATTTTATCTCCATATACTTGTTCACACTGGTTGTTTTCCCTGAACCTAGGATTCAAATCCAGGGGCTTATAGTCTGAGTCCTTTGGAGGCAGATGACCTAACTGCTGCTCCATCAGGGTGTGTCCCTTCAATTAATTTTAAAGATAGTTCCTAAAATGTGTTAAGCAACAACTTTATAATTAGAATAATGGTATCTTTGGGTAAATAATTTAAGAAACCGTGCTTAAAAAATGAATAATTTTATTATTACTACAGATTATATTTTCTTTTTCTATATTCATTAAAAAATGCAGTCAACAATCTTGATTGCAAACTCCTTGGAGACAGAACTCTCCGTTGTGCTATTTGTATTGATTTTGTAACTTGGGGTCTTTACATAAATTGCTGTATGGAAAAGAGATAAGTGACCATAGAATTCTTTTTTCTTTTCTTATTAAGGTTCAGGCAGGAAGAAAGAGAGGAAAACACATCCTTATTTTTCTTTAGGTGGGATTGAACCCAGAGGTTTGTGGCTTGTTCCTTTGGAGGTGATTGACCTAACGACTGCTCCACCAGCACACACCAACCTCATATAATTCTTTCTGAGAACTATAGTAATTGTTATTCTTTTTATCAAACTATTAAAAGTAATTATTCTACAGTTTCCCTTAAATGAGTCTTTCATGATATGCTTTTCCAATTTCATTTTTTTCTTTCCACTGACAGTGGCCTTTATATTTCTGTATTTAAACACTCTTTTAGTATTACTTTCTCAACTACTTTGATTTACAGGAAATAAAGGAACAAAAATTCAAATCACCGCACTTTATCACCAAACACTCTGACATTACTGTGCAGCATGTAATGGGGAAAAGCAAAATATCGAAAAAACAGTTTTCCATATTACAGGATCATAAAAGAAGAAGGATTTTACCACTGTCATACAGCATATAGTGGTATAAGCCATGGCCCTATGTGATTTGAGGACAATGGAAATTCACTTCCCCATATTGGAATTTTGTTGTGTAATTTCCTATGGGATATGTCTTAGCGCCTGAGTATAAAGAATATACCTCATATACTGTGTTCAGTGTTTCTTACTTGTGGAGAAAATATAAAGGATAAAAATCTCATATATTATCCTAGCCACTAAAATTGTTTATGGACAACTAATATTAGAATAAGCCAGCTACAGAAATTTGACTGCTGGGTTCTGGTAGTGTGACTGTCTTCAGGGAAATTATTCAGGCCCTGATGCTATTTTCCTTTTTATTTTCCCCTGTATTTGGAAAAACCTCAGATTTTTCTCCACATGTATATATTCTTTACTTTCACACTGCTGCCATAATCACATTGTGGCCACCGCTATGTGGGGGTTTTCCCTCAGTAAGCCATTCTCTACAGCACCAGTTGGGTGTTGTATATTTTAACTCAATTCTGACACACTTCTGCTTGCCTCAGACTAAGGAGCCAGTCCCATAGGACTGCTCCCACCACACTTGGATACCAAGTGAAAGTAATAGGTGCTCAGCTTACCTACAATGTCTGTTTGACGTGGCTACAGACTGGTTCGATTAGTTTGCTGGAGCAGTTCACAGAACTCAGGGAAACATACATTTACCATCTTGTTAAAGACACGATAGAGGATTCAGATGAACAGCCAGATGAAGAGAAACAGGGTAAGGTCCGGGTGAGTTCCGCATACAGGAGGTTCTGTGTCTGGAGCTGAGCTCTGTGTCACTCCTCTGGTATGTGAATGCATTCAGCCACTAGAAAGGGCCCCAAGCGCCACATGATTGGGCTTTTTATGGAAGCTTCATCAGGGAAACATGATGAATCATTTAGTTTATTTTCAGTCTTTCTCTATTCTCAAGAGAATAAAGACCAGGGCTGACAAGTCAAACTTACAGTCTGGTCTTTTTAATGATTAGCCCCACCCAGGAGCCATTCAGGAGCTCAGCCGGTCAACTCATTGGAGCAAAAGGTACTTCTGTCACCCAGGAAATTGCAAGTGTTTCAAAAGCTTTGTGTCAAGATTGGGGTCAGAGATCAAATATTAGCATAAAAGATGCTCCAATACTCTTTTAAATTAGGATATTACAAAGATTTCAGGAACACCATGTCCAGAACCAGGGGCAGAGACCAACATATATTTTCTATTATCTGATAACCCCAGAGGCTAGAAATTCTATAATAAGCTTATTTTTGAATTGAGAAACAATTCATCAAATTGGTAGCAAATAATAAGCTTAAATCAATAAAATTCAAAATTGACAGGAATGATTCATGTTAACTTACCCTAATAATCACATCTACATTTATATACATCTCTGTATATGCTTATTCCCCTATTGGTGTGTATGCATATAGGTAAAATTGAAGGTAACTTTGGTTTCAATTCATACAGTAACTTTTAAAAACTTTTAAAAATAACTTTTGTAAAACTATTTTATAGTTTATTTTTTTATTTGGAAAGAAAGCAGTCTCATGGTAGTTCTAGATTCACTTAATAGAATTTTTCTCTGCTGGTACAATTAGGTAGTTTCTTATTTTTAGCTTCAGTTATGCTTCCTAAATTAAATATACAGGTTGACATCTTTTTTTGGCTATAACAATCGTTAAAAAAAATTTACTGTGATATGTGTAGTTGTCTTGTAGTATATATTTTTTGTCAATATTGTGGTTGAAAACAGACTTCTACAATTATTGGGTAACAGAAGATATGATCAAATTTGTATACTTATGTGAATTTTAAAAAAATCTAGTAATTTATTGATATAATCTTATAGTTTAAACAGTTGCTTGGAAATGTGAATACCTATGATAAGGATAAATTTCAGACAGAGAAAGACAAATAATAAGTAATCTCACTTATTTGTGGAATCTTTGGGAAAAAAAAAAAACAGCACAGAAACAGAACAGATTGTTTATTGCCAGGAGGGGAGGGCAACAGTAGAGGGTAGAAAAATGGCTGAAGGTCATCAAAGGGCACAAATTTTCAGTTATAAGATGCCTGCCTTTTGGGGGTGTAAAGTATAGCAAATGGTTATAGTTAACAGTACTGTATGTATATTTGAAAGTTGCAAAGAGTCAATTAAAAAGTTCTCATTGTGAAAGCATGCATCCACAATTTTAACTGTGAAGTGATGGACGTGTAGATTTTTAAGCTAACGTTATTTGAGTTTATTGCAATGTATATACACATTAAATAATTACATTATCCATCTTAAACTTACCCAATATTATTTGTCATTATATCTCAATAAATCTGGGGGGTGGGTAAATAATAAATCTGCCCATTAGAGTTATAGTTTCTTTAATGCTATTTATAAAACTGCTTTTAAAGTGGGGAAAAAAAGCCTATCAATGTATTGAACAGCTACAATGTACTGAGGTACCAAGGTGCACTGGTAAAAAACAAAAAAAAAACAAACCAAAAAAACTGGCCCCTACTGGTATAGAGCTTATATTCTTATATTATACTGATGAACTACTTTTGATTTAAAATCCCAGTTTATCTCATCTTAAATGTCTATGTCTACACACATCTGCATACCCCCCGAAGCATACAATGCAGATGTGCGCACATTCTGCATATGTTATATATAAATAATATTTATAATAGTATAGATACCTTTTATGGGGTAACTCATACAAATATTTTCCTGTTTTTGTGATAAAAATATAGATCAGGGAATTCTTTATATATGACAATAATATACATATTAAGACTTTTCTGTCTTTAAACATTCCCTATTATATATACCAAAATTTCCACTAAATGTTCTTGTCATATCTTATGTCTGCCTTTCACATTAATTTGTTTACAGATATTTTCGTTTTTATTTAACTAAAACAAAAAAGTGACAGATGAGGCAATTTTTGCTGAAAGTACGGCAGTGTTCAAAAATTAGTGACATGTTCTGTTTTCACTGGCTCCTGTGCAGCTTTATAAAATACAGGTGCCTTTGGAGAAAAGGTCATCAAGCTAAGCAAATTATTCATTATTTTTAGGGGTTTGAAGGGGCTTTGTTTCAGTTTACAAAATCTAACTCAGAAAACCTACAGAACTCTGATACGGATTTTTTTTAAAAGGAAAGGTGCAGCTAGATAGAAAGGTGCGTAAGCTGTCAGGCAGGAAGAGAGAGGAGGAAGAAGCACTTTATTTTTATTCAGTCGTATACTTGCTTATTCTCCCTGGCCATGGGGGGCGAACCCGGGTTCTTGAGATATATGTGGACTGTGCTTTGCCGAAGACAGTTGACTAACCACTACTTACAGTGGTGTGCCCTGATTATGATTGAGGGCATGGTTAAAATTGTTTGTTTAGAAGTATATTAGAAAAAAAAATAAAAAAAAAACCCAACCCCAAAACTTGATTGTCTTTCATTTGAAAAATCAAATCCATAATTAATGTTTCGTTATGGACTGTGGTTCTACAGAATTAGAAGTTCTGAATCAGCAAACAACAAATGCTCTCCCTACCCTTTCCCACCTTTTTCATGCACATTGATGATTTGCTCTGCCCTGCTCTGTTGTCGAGTCTGATGTGTGAGGGAGCAGTGCACGGGGTAGGCTGTTTAAATGACTGAATCTCAAGCAAGCACCATGAGAGCGAAGTTCTGCCTTTTCCCTGGGATCCTGGGTTGGGGGCTGTTTCTTAAGCAGCTTCCCTGATGAGGAAAGCAGACAATGTAGGGTATTGTGAGTATTTATTCCATTCCGATGAGACTTAGGAGAGAAAAGCAAGAATTTCAGCACTAGTACATCCTATCACTAAAGCTCAAGTTAGCACATGAAAACATAAACCATGTTCTTCACCTTCATGCTGTAACTTTTTGGCTCATAATTCTCCCCCAAAACTCCCCAGAACTTTCTCCCAAGCTGGAGTTAACTTGATGGAGGTCTTTATACCTCTAATTATGGTTTACGTTCTGCATTTTTGTGTTTTGTTTTCTCTCAGTCTTAGATCATTGCTACAAGATATCCCGGGACAATATCCTATGATCAGAGCAACTGGGAATGTAGAATACCCTGTTACTACATGGACCAAGATATTTAACTTTATTAGGTTAAATCCTGTTCATGTTCTCGGACACTTTTCTCTCTTGGCCTCCAGAGTATAAGGAATATGCTTAATATATGATACATATGAAAGCATAGTTAAGCAATATAGTTTCACCATTATCTCCTTGTTTTGATTCTTCAAGGACTGAGAATCAAGAGGTGACATTAAATTAGTATTATTGATACCAATTTTAATGTTTTTGTTCTTTTATATGTTTGAAATTTCTTTGGTTTATAGTTGTGTAAGAGAGCTACACATAAAGGAATTGATGTTTTTGTTTAATGCATATTTAAGTATCATACGAATTTAAGTATGTAAATTGTTTTTAAGAGTTTCTTTCCTAAAGGGAGTTTGTCTGAACATTATTCAAATTGAAAAACAATGGACAAAGTCTTCTGTGAATACATTTTGCAAAGTACAGGTTTGGATGATGTCCCTGGGAAGGAAAACTCTGCTTCCTCTCATGATTTTTGTTTTCTTGGGCCCCTTGATACTTGTCACGATTGCTCATCACTGAAATTGGATGGCAGTTTGGAGTCTGCAGTCAGTTTGTACCCTCTGCATTTAGTGTGGACTTAGAATCTCCCAGCACTCAAAGAAATCAGTTAACTCACGCAAGGTTCATATTTGATTAGATATGGTAATTCTTTTTATTTGACTTTCAAAGTTTGTGTTGCTCATAATTACCAGGCCCATCCTTCCTTTTTTCCTTTTTAGGAATGATGCCAGGTAGGAATGAAGGTGACTAGGCAGGCAAGCAGAAAGAGAAAGGTGGGAGAAGGAATTATTTGTTTTTTTTATTTAGTTGTTCATCTTGGTTGTTCCCCTGGGCCAGTTGTCACGAACCCAGGTCCTCTTTTATGACAGAACAATTTGGTGGTGATAACGATGATAGTACTATTGATGGCAACAGCTACTATTTAATGTGGTCTTTTAGGTACGTGGCATATCATGTATGGAATCAGTGGTTCGCACAGCAGTTCTGAAGTTGAGATTCTCATTCCCCTTTATAGATGAAAATCTGAACTCAGAGAACTTAATTTACTTGTCTTAAGCTACACAGTTGTCAAACAGAGAAGGTGGATTTATTTTTAATCTGAGTTTTTTTTTGCATCCCTCTCTCCCTTAAATCCACTGTTTACATTGTCTCTACTTCAAAAATAATGCATGTTTGTTTGATTGTGTGTTTGTTTTTTTTTTAAAGGGAAATGTGTACTAGGGACCACTATTTGAGAATTGCACTTCTCTTTAGGGTTTTGTGTTTAAAAATGTTATTTCAAAATAGCTGTCAGGTCCCTGATCTTGTTTTCTGGTTGATTTACCTTGTGGTTTTAAAAAGTGGTTCTTTGAACAGTTCAGTATTGAATGTAGTACAGGTATGTTTTTTAATATTACTAGCTCACCACTTAATTTTATTCAAAGGACTAGTCTTTGACATTTTTCAGATTGGTTGCTGGACTTCAGTGGCTGTAGTTGACTAAGAATTTGCAGATTTATGTCTCCAATGTCTTTCCCCAGTTATCCCTACCTCCCTACTGCCTTACTTAGTGATCAGGGTAAATCGCTGCTCTAGGCCAGCTACAGTATTATGGTTTCAGTGTCAGTCATGCAGAGCCAGTCTGGTTCCGATTTCAGATTTGTGGTTGACTGCCTGGTGTAAAGTGATATGCTCCAAAGTCCCAAAGCTGTGGGATTAGGGAGCAATGATACTGAAGGTAAAGATAATATTCCACCCTTGTGGCGGTTCCTGGTTTCATTTGGAGCTGTCGTTTAAAATACATGAACCTCCAATAGTGTGGATGAAAGTATGGACAGAGATGTGTGTATAAACACAAGCACACATTTTGTAGGTATGTAGATGTGAGAAATTATTATTTTTCTTTAAGGCAGAACTTTATGAGTGATATCTTATAAATTCCTCAGGACTAGAGGCAGTCAAAAAAAATAACAAAACCTCAGTAAGTTTCCCCTAATTTATTGGAAATAATCATAACATTAATCACCATCAGAATAAAAAGGATAGTACATGATAGATTCAAAGACATCAATTTATATACTTAATAGAAGTGAATTTTTGATTAGTAAAGACCAAAACCCAATTTTATCGCTATTTTCGAATGTGGTTAACATGTGCCAAGTGAGGGATTGCAGGAGATGGTTGCACAGTGGTGATGAAGGGGCGCATACCACATACGCATCATCCTGAACCCACATCGTGACTCCATGAGGAGAACCGCATAGTCTTAAACCCCATCATTTTGTTCTCTGGATTTTCCAGCCACTTTTTCTGTGTGGATTCTAAAATAAACCTGATTATTTTCATGGGGCCACCTTTATTTTCTTCCTCTGCTTTGAAATGTTAGCCGTGGCTTCTGTGCTTCCTCCTCGTACCTGTTCCTTGTGGATCAGAGGAATATACCAGCTTTGGATAATACTTTCCCTGCTGTGGATCTTGCCCGGTTCCCCTTACTTATGGTGAAAATGAACAATTTATGTTTTCCAAAGTTGGAAGTGATGATAATAGGTGTGTGTGTGTGTGTGTGTGTATGTGTGTGTGTGTGTGTGAGGGAGTGTTAATGAAAAAAGATTTTCTGCAGATGCTTTTTTATGTAAGAAAATTTTCTAGAAAATCATATATTGATAGTATTGTTACCACCTTTCAATCCATAAAAATGCATTTTCTGTTCCAGATATCCTTGGTATAGTATTTCTCCAAGGACTAAAAATAATCGACAGACTGATTTTCATTCTTTTAAGCAAACACCTTGGAATTTTCCTGGTAAGGACTTCAGGGTCATTCTAACCCTTCAGGGGTGTAACATGCTACCAAGTGCATTGTGGGGAAGTGCTTCAGAACCATCGGTGACTTCTTTTTTCTGTACATTTAAATTTTTAAATGCTGTAATTGTCCACTCATGTCATTTTGGAACATACTGTTAGACTATTGAAAACTTGAAAGTTACACATTATCTTGGAGAGCTTGTTGTTTTTCTGGGTTCTAGAAACACGTGGTGAAGAAATGGCTCAAATGTCTTTGGAAAAACTGAGTCTGCTCTGCTAAATGTAATATTCAATGAAATGGATGTTTATACTGGTAAATACCCGCAAAATGTTTGGGAAAGCCAGAATGGAAGTCTGCCTAATTCAGTGTATAATTTTGTGGGTAAAGACAACATGGCAGAAAGTGCATCTTAACATTAAAATATATATATATATAATATATATATATATTATATATATAAATTTTGCCAGAAGGACTTTCCTTTAAAGTATAGGTTGCAAACTCTTGAGCAGAACCTGGCCTGGAGACATATTTTACTTGGCTTTCATAGTACTGATAACAAACAAACAAACAAACAAAAACACCAGTTTGCCCATCTAAGTCAGAGACTCTTTTCTTTGGTTGTCCACACTACCCACTGTCTCTCTACCCGACCCTGCCCCATTGTTATTGCCTCAATTACCCACATTACTTCTGGGTCCCAGGACACTCATTTTGTGTCCCTTGCTAAAGATATGTCTAGCTGGTCACTGATTTCTGTGTCTTACCTATAAGATGCTGCAGACTGGGAAGAAGAACCTCCTTTCCTTCTTCCTCCTCTAGCTCTTTTGGCTCCAGTCTCTATTCTGGCACTAACAGGTATGAAGTGGGCTTTGGAAACAGAAAAATGGAAGGGGCAGCCGAAGAAGGCCTGTGTGTACCTCTCCAGCAGTGGAGGGTGTCCCAGGGAATACAGAAGCCCAGGGAGAGATTCTTCCCTGCCTTGCTGCCACCAGGGAACGAGAAGAAAAGACACCTCTTGAGAAAAGAAACACCTTGCCTTCCTGCCTGCTTGCCCTGTTTTTCTGGCACTTGCAGCAGGAACCAATTTGCTCATCTAGCAGAGTTGTGAGGTCAGCAGAATGCTGAGCACTGCACTGTAGGGGGTTAGCTGGAGGCATACCCAGATCCCAGATCCATCAGCACTGTCGTTTTTTAGTTTTACTACTGTGGTTTTAGTTCCCATAGATATTTTCAGGTCTCATCTGCAATGTATCCTTTTTCACCCAGACTTACAGACCTCTTAGAATTATTACTTCTGACTCTTGGAGGTTAGATCTATGTACTTTTATTTTTTTCTTTAAAGGAAAGGTACAGGCAGGAATGAAGGCAAGCAGGTAGGTGGTAGGCAAGAAGAGAGAGGAGAGGAGGGAGAAGCAGGAAGAAACATTTTAATTTTTATTTAGTTGTTCATGCTGGTTGCTTCCCCCCAGGCCCAGGACTGGAACCCAGGGACATGTGGCCAGTTCCTTTAGAGGTGATTGACTCAATGACTGCTCCATCAGTGCGTGCCTAGATCTATATATTCTTGAAAATGCACAGTGGTGGCTTAACTTCTTCTGGAGTTTGAGCAGATCTTTGAGAAGTGTACTTTTCCTTTCAATAATCAGTGTAATTTTCCCCATTTTCTGTGATTTACTCTCTATATTGCTTCTTTTCCTCTCCTTTGAACAGGGTGATATTTTGTCTAGACTCATTTGCCAATAACCAGAGTATGGGGATTCACATTGATTCCGCTCCTTTTCCTTTGAGGCTATCCTCTTCTCAAATTTTCAAGCCCAAAGTTAGGCCATGCTGCTCCTGGCCTGATCATCTAGGCCAGGAGATCTGTTGCATCAAAAGAGCTTCTCCTATGCTGTTAGTCTCTACATGCTTCTCTGAAATAGGGATCACAAACCAGTGGCTTGCAGAAGTTAGACAGGTAAGACCAAATTATTGTAGTCTTGGACTTTACTCAGAGTCATTATGTGACTTGTGGTCACTGTGGAAGTCATATAGCTGAAATATTTCTAAAGTACTTTATCCTTTTAAAAATAATTTGCCTATGAGCTAAATGAGTCTTCAGTGTGAAGCTGTGGTTCCAAAACAGTGTTTCTTAATTTTCTTGAATTTTTTGGACCCAGTACACACACACACACACACACACACACACACACACACACACACACACTCACACTCACACTCACTCATTCTCTCTCTCTCTCTCTCCCCACCTCTCCGTCTCCTCTCTCTCTCCCACACACACATGATTGTTTAAACCAAAGGTCTAGTATCTTGTATTTTTTTGGTTCTTTTCTATGAATAAATCTTAGAAACGGGACTGCTTGTTTTAAGAATATGAATATTTAGTAGCTTTTGATAAATATATTTACACTGTCACAGTGAAAAAGAAAGATTTTACTATATTCTTGCTAGAATTTAAATTTATTTTTTAACTTTAATGGATGAGATGCTCTTTCATTCTTATTTTTGAATTTATTTGAAACTTATTAGCACAATGAAACATTTGATTTATTAAGAATTTTTTATAATATTCATAGAGAGTATAACAAAATGACTAGTTTTTTCTTTTTGTTTGTTTATGATAAAGTAAGTCAACAAGCATAAAATCTTCTTGGATCATCCCTCAAAAATGGTTTTCTCATTCATCATTAAATTTATTTTAGTATCTACCACTTTTTATGGTTTAATGGCCACCATCATTGTACTCTATCTTAGTCTTTGTTGATAAAATATTTACAAAATAGAGAGCCATAAATCTAACAGAATTGGATTTTTACTATTTTTGTGGTTTATAAGGAAAGAAAATTTCCTTGGGGAGAAAAGGGCTTACATGCAGATATAAATTAAATTTTTAATATTAAATTATATTTCTTCATAATTGTTATGATTGTATCTTTTTACTAATACTCCATTAGCAATGGATTTAGATACTGTCATGTCTGACCTTGAGGTTTTTGTGCCTCTGTGTTCCTTTTCCCTCTCTCTCCATAATCAGTGTCTGTTTTCTAGAGAAACATTATCATTTCTACCATTTCTGAGATTCTTTTCTTGAATCTAGCAGTCTCAGGTTTCCCCATCCCATTGGTTTTAATGAGAGTATGAAATATATGTATTTTTTCCTGTTTCATCTTAGTTGTATGTCTCACAAATAAATGTAAATTTTGCTGAAGCAGTTTTACTGAACCTCTTTTATGAGTCATTCCTAAAAAAGACCCCGAAGTTTTCAGCCTTGCCCATGTTTCATGAGTGACCCATGCTTCTTGTTTCATAATGGGCTAAAAATCTATTTACTCCAACAGAATTGGACTAGGTTTTAGAAAGCAAAAGCATTTATCCATGATGATGCAGAAATATAACTGTGTTTATACTTTTGATCATTTTGTAGAGAGAAGTATTACCTTGGTAGCCAACCAGCTGGCTTCAGGAAAAACTGTACCCTTGATACATGCTTAGAACTACAGTATTAAATGTAACTGGCTGACAGTTTTGGTTTGAGTTAGGGTCATTTTCTTATTATTCATGGTATGCTTGGAACACAAAGGATGATGTCAGTTTCTACCCTTTAGAACTCTTAGAATGTCCAGACTTAGTATTTCCCTCTGCTGTCAACACCTGAGAAAAATTTGTCAAATGGAGACTTAAGAATAGAAAAGAAGAGAATATTTGTAATTGTTATTTGTTTTCAGAAGAGAAAATTTCATTTTTCCAATATTATTTTAGAAGAGACTAGGCATTGAAATTTAAAATTGCAAAAAGTTGTTTTTAATAACAAAAACTTGAATTTTAATCCCACCATTTTGCCTTCCCTTATTACTTATTATAATTTAAGACGATCTTTAACTTTCTTTTTTGAATATGGTTTGTGTAGTAGGAAATAGCGGCAACCCATATTACAATCCTTTAGGGACCTGGGTTAACTTTTCTTTGTTTTCTGAGGATTGGACCATGTAAATGACTCAAGACATTGTTTTTGACATGAACTAGTGACCTTTGGAATTTATACAGTTAGAATTGGGAAATTGCATTTTATACTTACGTAAGATGAAGAAGGTGATTATCTGGTTTGTTCCAATGTTCCACATTTTCTTAATTGGCATTCTTCTATCTCTTAATTACTGTCAGAGAATGGAACAAAGTTATGAGGTTCAGAGATTTACAGTATGTAACTATACTCCATTGTTGATTTGGGCTGTGAACTCTGAGATTTTGATTAGGCAATTTACTTTGAAGACTTTTCATTGGAAGCATTCTGTCTTGGATAATCAATCTGGCAAAGGAGCAATGTGACATTAGTGAACTTAGGAAAGAAAATGCCCTCATGTCTGAGAATGGAGGAAACCAGATGTAATGATTTTTCAGGAATATGGACGTTAACATTTTGAGTATGTAAGTTTCCTTATGGGATACGATGTTTTGAAAATATTTAATTGCCAGTCCCAAAAGGAACCAATTTAAGAAATTAGATTCACTAAACATCTGTAAAAACATCAAAAATCATATTGGTTAAAAAATTAAAACATAGTAATGATTAAACATCACTAATTATTTAGGGAATGCAAATCAAAACCTCAAGTAGACACCACCACAAACCCATTAGACTGTCTACTATTTTTTAAAAAAAGAAATGTTGTTGAGTTTATGGAGAAATTGGAAGCCCTGTGCAACTGTTTAGATATGAGCACAGTTATTCCACAAAAAATTAAAGGTAGACTTACCATGCGATGTGCAACTTGCTTCTGTCTATGTACTCCGAGAGTGAAAACCGAGACTCATATTCGTACACTCTTATTTATAGAAACATTATTTCACTAAAAGTGGGAAATATTCCAAGTGTCTGAGAGATGAGTATATAAATGAAATGTGTGATAGATACAATGCAATATTATTCAACCTTCAGGAGGGGACTTTTGACACATACTAAAGCATAGATGACCCTCGAAGACACCCAAAATAAACTAATAAGAAAATTAAGCCAACCATAAAAGTGCAAATATTTCATGATTTCACTTTTAGGAGTGTTGTAGAGTAGTAAAACTCATAGAGACAGAATTCAGAATGACTGATGGCTGCAAGGGGCAGCAGGGGCAGATTGGAAAGTTACTGTTTAATGGATAAGAGTTTCAGCTAGGTAAGATTAAAAAATCTGGTGACGTGTGGTGGTCTTACAGTTAATGTGAGTGTGCTTCATGTTACAGAACTGTACACTGAAAACTTGCAGAAATGGTGATGTAGTCCATAACCTAAATGCTAGACTAGTTACATGTATTATCTGTGAATTATCAACCATATCCCCTTTAATGCAATACGTGATATAACAACATGGTAACAACATAGTACTTAAATGAAGACGGACTGCCTGAATCAATGAGTAGTAAAGGTAATGGAATGGTGATGCCAATAATCTTTACTTTACTGTTTCTAGATTTCAGAAGTAGTGTATGGTAGGTATCTTACTCTGACTTTTCCATTCACTAGGAGAATGTAAGTATAATTACAATAAAGTTTTATGTGATACTTCTGCAGTGTTTCCTGTCTATGAAAACTACAAGGAACAAGCCCAGAAGTGCTCTGAATGGTTCTAATAATATAGAAGGTGCAGCATTTTGTGTTTCAAAAGTACTTTTAGTAGTCCTTACTAGGAATTTTCTAAAATTCTACATATGGAATTCAGCAGTATTAATATCCAACTGACATGTTACAAGTTTTGTTTCCATAAAAATAAATGGATAGACTCTAAGTGGAAATTGGGAACAGGTTTACTGAAATGTTTATATCATACTGAAAAGTGATAAGAATGAAGATAAGATAATAACTTGATGTTTTAATCTTTGAAAAATTGCTTTGGCTCACAAAAATTATTTTGACACCCATGAGTGGTTATTCTTTGTATGTTGTTTGTTTAAGCTATTGGGGAAAATGAAAACAAAAAACAACCTTTAAAGATATTTATTTATATATTTATTCATGTTTAATGACATTTAATAAATATATGTACTAGTCCAGTAATATCGGAATAAGAACAATGATTAGAGCTTAGTTTTTAGGACTTACTTTTCAATGCTTTTTATAGAATTCCTAGTCCCTCCTAAAAACTGAGAAAGACCAGCAAAATGGAGGCTTGACAGTGATTTAGTTAAATCTCTATATACTTAAAATATATAAGGCTATGCACTGAGCATCCACATATATAGGCATGTATTAGCTATTGTGCCATATTTAAAAATATATGTTAGGTAGAGAATACTTAGTACTTCACTTTTGTGCTCCTAAATGATTGAGTATACTGGAGGAGATAGTATAGACACATGAAATCCAATGAAAAAGAATACTCCCCCAACAGAGCAAAAAGATGTTGGGAAACTTTTCATATTATTTCACATTTTAACCATGTTTGCATTACTTCTAAAATATAAAATGGGCACAGTTTTCTCAACTTAGTGCATATTTATGTTCTGCAGTAAACACAAACAGAACACAGACTTCTTATCTTCAAATTTGTAATTTCGAGTGTGGTTGGAAGGATCTGTAGGCGAGCACATAGGGCTATGCTAGGAGGATAATCACCAGTCTTCCTAAAAAAGGGTATAGTGGTGAAGGTATAGATAACAGTGAATGCTGTCTTGACCCTAGTCCTTGATTCTTGTCCTTGTACCCACATGTTGGGCTCACAGAATACCCTTGTATCGTCAGCTACCTCAAATTCTGTTTAGGCAATTGTTGCTAGAATGTATATAATATGATAAGAAAAAGAAGAAAAATGATACCATGGAATTTCAAATAAAGGAAAACCTACTTAATTGGGAGGACCAAGAAAGAGGAGAAGTTGTATGAGAAAGGTCTTAACAGAATGCCTGCCAAGTGGGAAACAACTAACAGAATAACTAGTGTCTTGACATGACTGGAGTCTAAAGAAGGGACTCTGAGGCAAGAAACTGGAAAGGTAACATTTGTTGACTGAGAAGGTGGTTTTCCAAGACTGCAGTGTTTCAACTCTGATGATACAGATAATTCAGGTGAGAATGAATTAGTAAGCATGTTAGAAAATTTCCCAAACATATCATGCCTTTGTCAGTACCATTTGCTTGTTCTTCTGCTGTCAGCTTTATTCAATTCTCTTTGTGTTCTGCTTGCTGTCTTACCTACTTTTTCCACATGGATGATAAAACTCCAAGGATTTAGTTTTTCTGAGTTTACACCATTTTCCCACAATACCAAAATATTTGTAATTCCATCTCTGGTATCCTTGCCAAAGTGAACTTTTCTGAACTTTGGAGTTCATAATTGTTCTTTCTCCTTTAGCATTTGTATTTTTCCAGTGGAATATCAGTCCCTGGTCTGATTGTGTGCTAAGGTCATGACGAGTAATAATAGCTTCTAGGCATATATTAGTATATTTGTTGATATGTGATTAATTGTGAGGGTTTGCTGAATAACGTTTCTGATGTGTTTGGCTACTAAACAAGAAAACATTTCAAAAATTTAATTCATTTGAAGTGCTAACTTCAAGCTAAATAAAACCATGTCCTTAATGATTTTAGATTCAGTGAATAAAGTTATTGATATAGTTTTTTTATTACTGAAACCAGTGTATAATTTTACCACCAGACCTGCTTGTGTATATCTATACATATATCTGTTTTTTAATTTCAAAAGTGGTAATGACCAGCTTTGATGTTTCTTTGCTTGTCATAGCTTTATATTCAGGAAGAAAATGTTAAAAGGGCTATAAAATGCCTATCCAAAGTATTACTTTCTTTTAAATTTGACATTGAGGTAACTTTGATTTAAAAAATAATATTCCTGCAGGTTTACCATTCCTCAAATATATGATAATACACCTGCCCACCACCAAATTACTAAAAGTTTTTCACCATTGTTTGTTGGAGCCCACTCCCTACTCTATTCCCCATGAGTAACCTCAATTCTATTGTCCAAGGGTTCATTTTTGTTTAGTCTGTTCCTCTGCTTGGTTTCTTTATAGTACACATATTAGTGAGATCATCTGGTATTTGTCTTTCTCCTTGTGATTTCCTTCATTTAGCATAATCCCCTCTAGTTTCATCCATGTAGTCTCAAATGATGTCATCTTTTAGTGTTGTGTAGTATTCCATTGTGTGTATATATACACTACATCTTTATCCATTCATCTGACAATGGCACTTAGGTAATTTCTAATTCTTGGCTATTATAAATAATGTTTCAGTAAACATATATCTCTGTGAATTAGTGTATTTTTTTGTCCTTTGAGTAAATACCTAGAAGTAGGATGATGGGATTGTATGAAATTTCCATTCTCAACTTTTTGAGGAATCTCTATATTGCTTTCCATAAAGTTTGCACCAATTTGCACTCTTACCAGCAGTGAAAAAGTGCTCCCCTTTCCTTGCATCATAATCAACATTTTGTTTCCAGACTTTTGAATAATAACCCATCTCAAAAATGTAGGGTGATACATCATTATTGGTTTGATTTACATTTCCCTAATAACAAGTCATGAAGAACATCTTTTCATATGCCTGGTAGACATATCAAGTTCTTCTGTCCATTTTTGACTGGGTTGTTTGATTTTCTGTTGTTGAGTTTTTGAGTTCTTTATATAATTTGGATATTAAACCCTTGTCAGATGTGCATATATTTTCTCTCAATCAAAGGATGTCTTTTGTTGTTGTTGTTGTTCTGGTGATAGTTTCTTTCATTTTGCAGAAGCTTTTTTGTTTGATGTAGTCACATTTGTTTTTGTTTTTCTTGCTACTAGAGTTGAGTCCCCAAAAGACCTCTCCAAGGTGATGTCATGGAATGTATTACCTATGTTTTCAGTCTTACATCCATGACTTTAATCCATTTTGAATTAATTTTGTGTATGGTGTTTGAGTGTTGTCTAGCTTCATTTGTTTCTATGTAGCTGTCCAGTTTTTCCAGCACCACTTTTGAAAACTTTTGAAACTACTGAAACCTTTTTTTCCATTTAATGCTTTTGTTCCTTTGTCATAAATTAGCTAACCATATATGTGGGAGTCTTCTTCTGGTGATTCAGTTCTATTCCATTGATCTGTGTCTCTGTTTTTATTCCAATACCATACAGTTTTCATCAATATCGCTTTGTAATATAGCTCAAGATCTGGGAATATGATACCTCATATTTTAATTACTTTCAAATTGGCTATTCAAAGTCTTTGGTTATTCCATACAAATTAAAAAATGTTTTATTATGTTTTCTTGATATGTGCCTGTGAGATTTTGTTGGGGATTGCATTAATCCTGTGTATTGTTTTAGGTAAGATGGCCAGTTTAACAATATTAATTCTTCCCATTAAAAAGCCTGGGTTCTATTTCCACATCTTGTGTTTCTTCTATTTCCTATAAGAAAGTCTTACAGTTTTCACTTACTTTGTTAATAATGATTCCAAGTATTTAATTCTTATTGTTTCTATTATAAATGAGATGCCTTTCTTGATTTCCTTCATAGTATTTCCTTCTTACTTTTTTTTTTCACCTATAGCTGTTAACACTTTATTTTTATATATAGTTTTTTTTTTTTTCCTCTAATTTCTATTTCTATATTATTTGTAGAATACTTAGTTCATAGAGATTATTGAACTTGGTTTTTTAGGGTTGAATTGCTCTGTAGGGAGAAAATCTTGGAGAATTTGAGTAAGAAAAAATACTCTTTTGCTTTTTTAATATCACTGTTATACTTTTAAGCATATGCAAGCTTTTGGTCTGCCTGTTTGTATCATTTCTTTTTTTGTGGAGTGACAGCTTAAAAGTTTTTCTAGTTGGGTTGTGTTAAAATCTTTAGAGACTAACTACATTCACTAAAACATATGTCTAATGTTGGGCAGCCAAAATCTGTGCAATTATTTTAAAGGAATATAACTTAGCAGTTTTACTACCATAGATATCTTGTTGTTAAAGCTACATTAAAATGTTTTCAATTTGGAGCCTGTCATTATATATTTATATTGTCCTGGGACATCTTGAAATATATTTCACACTATCTTAAAAAGGAATTTTGCTAAGAATGTAATAGCTAAACAAACAAGGACATTCTTAATATAAATTATTTTGGTCGATTAAAACATTCAATTAACTTTTTTGAGTGTCTGCTACATTCAGAGTCTTGTGCTAGGCATCTTATGTAGGTACCTTGAAGTGATGACCCTTGGTAATGATGTCTGGGTAGATGGACAGTGGGGAAAAGTTAGGGAGTGACCATCAGAAACAAGCAATCTTCAAGGTTTCATTGCAGTAAGTGCATCTGATCTGTCTGTTGTTGGTATTGTCCTCACTGATTTGTATTAAGATTTTGATAGTTCCTCTTGTGATGGAAGGTTGGTGATGCCCTGGGGGCTGGTATGACTAACTGAAATAATGAGAATGTGAGACTCCAGTGCAGACCAGTACTGACTTAGAAACCAAAGACTGTTTCACACCTAGTCCTTCAAAATTGGTTTTTTTTTTTTTTTTTTTTTTTAACATTTTCTTGACAAATCATCTTGAGTCCTTGCAGGGAACAAAATCCTTTTGTTTGGTGGTAGATACCTCTGAGAACTACCATTCATGGTCCTAGTTTTTAATCAATCAGCTGTCTCTGGTGCCATTTGTCACCTCTAATTCAGTGATTCTCTTTGCCTTAGGCCCGATTCCTGGGTCAGGATTTAATGGCAAAATATCGAAGAAACATGTTAGAAATTTTAGTCTTACTTTATTTTTCCTGGCTTTGATAGGTTCAGTTTTCATATTGAAAAGTTTATTAAACTTTACTATTTTCAAATAAATACATTGATCTCAGAAGAAAAATTTAAAACCTTAAAAATTATTTTCTTCTAAAGAATGTGAATTTTAAAGTATTATTAGTAACTGCAGTTATTTAATTTTAAAGGTTAATAACTATCTCTCTGTAAAGCAACATGCTAATTTTTACTCAGCATGTCAAAATGGTAAATTTGGCTGAAAAAATTTCCTAGCAGTTGTTTATCATTGCGCTCAAGTATATAAAAATTCACAAAAGCATGCAGTTTAGTCTATTTAATTGAATCACAAGGAATAAGAATAACACTTTAAATTTTGTAGTAATCCCACATTAGCAAAGTTTAATAATTTCCAAAGTAATATAGAAAAGAAACAATACTTGAAGTTTTAGTAAATTTATATTGCTAATTTTACAAAGCACATAGCAAGATGAATTTGTATTATACCTTACAAAATAAGTGAATGATATTTAAATATTCAATCATTAATAATATATGATAATTCTTTGGAGGATGTGACTTTGATAATATCAGTGTTACTTTTAAGTTTTGGCATTTTTCAGAATTTTGATGTAACTACTTTTTAATATTTTTAGCTATCAGAGATAGTTGTAAGGCAAAATGAAAATTAAGTGTTTCCCAAATTTTCTTTGAAGATTATGACTGCAACATAGCACATATTTGCTACTTGCAACATTAATTCAAAGGGTTTTCATTTATTTTTATTTTAGATTTATTACTTTAAGTAATATAAAAGTACTTTTTTTAAAACAAAGTTTAAAGCAAAAGTGCATTCCCCAAAATTCCTACACTGCCATTTCTCAGGAGATAACAAGTTTTGATAGGTTAGAATGAATCCTTCCAGATTATTTATATGCATTGATTCAATATATATAACTAAGTTTATTGGTGTCCGATTGCTGCGGTGTGACATTATATTGTTAGGAAGTGTGCTTATTTTACCAATTAGCTTATCATGGGTATTGTTCTGTGTCCTCAGTCTTTTTCATGACTGCAGAGTTTTCTCTTGTTTTGACGTACCTTGGTCTTTTTAGCCTTACTCCTACAGAGGGTCTCTAGATTTCTTCTGCTTACAAATCATGCTGCATGAAGTACAGAGGCTGGAAACTTAGCTGGGTCTGGGCTCAGTTTTCACACTATACCCTGTAGGCTAGAGGAAGCCTGAGCAGTCTGCCCTGGTTTCTTGTTGGCTTTCAGGGATCAATCTAAAAGTTGCTTGATCTTGGTTAGGCCTCAGCTCAGATAAAAGTACCAATTTTGTTGTGTGGGGCTTTAAGACCAACAGCAGCATTTTAACAGAAGTTTCTCATTTCTACCTACTAGAAATTTACCATGTACCATCAGCTTGGATGGATTTTGATAGTATCATCCTGAGACACTTTTATGCTGCCCTTGTTCTGGGTTTCAGAGTTGTAAAGAAGGTCTGATTGTCAAATCTGTTTTTTTTAGTTGGTGATCCTAAAGTCAGAACACCAACATACTTTGAGAATGCATTTTTTTTTCATGATTATGAAATATTTTTGTCTCTTTATATTTCTTACCAGGTGCATTGACATTTAATTTGTGACTTTTATAAATGGCAGAATTAATCACAGTCATAAGATTCTAATACCAGTGTTCCAAGGTTAGCATTTCTTTGGCAGCAGGGATAGTATTCATTAAAGTGTTCATACAATTTATTCTCCTGTCACTATTTACATAGTAGACAATTTCTGTCTTGGCGGTAGGCTGTATCTTGGAGTTTAACATCTGCTGGCTAAAACTGCTGCATACTTTTAAAATTCTAAACTCTAATTTCCTAGGATGGAGGAAATCTTTAATATACATATTTTTTTCTTGGAAGATTTTATTTCATATGTATGTGAAATAACAATGCAGAATTTAAGGAAATTGATCAAATTATTATAAACATAGAAGAGAAATTACCTCCTCTCTTTAGTAATTGTTCAGCATATTTTAAGCATTTGATTGATGTCGTTTTTCATCCTTTGTACCGTTCAACATAACTGATATCCTGCTGTGATATCATAGCTGTACTTTCTGATTTATTGTTGTGCAGAACATATCACGTACAGCTAAGTTACACACAGCCAGTAGTGAGAGTAAATCCTTACTGTTTGTGACATTTTCTACATTAAAATAGAGCTGTGGCCATTAGCCAGCACGTGGATGAAGAGGATTTACTTAAAATGATTTCTTCCTCCTAAATTTCCTTGGATATCTAGTATTTTGAACTTTTCCTTTGCTGCAGTTTAACATGCAGTTTTTTGTGTTTTCTTTTTTGACAAAACTGTATTTCCTAGGACTTCTTATTTGTATGCAGACATATCTAAAAATGAAGCAAAACAGCACTTCCGTTCTTAAGGTAATATGAAGAAAGAGTGATACAAAAATGTGAAATACAGTAATTCAGTTTTGTAACACAAATATTTCAGAATGTATTTTTGATGTCATACATTGACTTACACATCTCACTTTTTTGGTACTAGGACTATAAATTAAAAATTTTTTACATGCAAAAAGTCAAATGATTTTCCAGTTTAAAGGGAGTTATAACATATTTGTCATAGATTGAATGACTCATAAATTATGCATTTCATTTAAATAATTTACTTTTATTGCTTAGAACTATCATTGAACACTCTAAATATGTATTTTCTTTAATATCAGGTAAGTTATTTCCTCTTATTAATCAAAACTATCATCATATACTCAAAATATTGTCTTTAACCTCAAGTTGTTTCTTTTCTTTTTAGTCTGTGATCAAAACAGGGCGACTGCTAATCAGTCACGAGGCTCCTTTGACAGGTGGCTTTGCATCGGAGATCAGCTCTACAGTTCAGGTAGAGTAACTTTTGGCACTGCTTTTAATGTTTGTAGAAATGCACAGGTCTGTTTCAAGACCTGCTTATCACGTATTGAAAGTATGTTCTTTTTGAAAACAGAAGTATTTTCTGTTTGACAACATGGTCATTTAATGAATGATCTAATTACATCTAGAAAAAAGATCTTAAAATTATAAAAGCGTTAAAATATTTTATAAGAACAAGAAAACTTGAAATGGGTTTATTGAAATTAACTAAAGTTACATTTGCTGGGATAATGAGAAAATAATTAGTTTTCAAATTTGAATTTGTTACTTTTAACCAAATTTAATCTTATTATGTAATTGTTTAGTTATAAAATTGATCTTACATTTTTACAGCCTTCATCGTATTAAAAAAGTATCTGTCAAAAGTCGATTTAAATTCAGTAGATTTCAAAATTAGCTCAATTAATAGTCAAATTTCTGTGCTACTGGAAATGTTTAGAAATAGTTTGAAACTTCTTTTTTAAGATTTTTAGTTAAGATGCTGAATATATAGGGAAAACTGCTATGCACTTTAGAGAATTTCTAAGACTTACATTTATATTGCAAGTGTGAATGAGATGATTTAAATGAATTTCATTTTCCTTAACTTCAATGAAAAATTAAATATTTTGAAATGCATTTATATTGTCACTAGAAAATGCAAATAAAATGCATTTTGTATTCAGAATACCTTTGTAGTTTGCGATTATTTTACTGGTATGTTAAAGTGATTTCTATTGTTAAGATATTTAATAAGTTGAAAGTTGCTCTGTGAGTACATGAATTAATAGATATAAAATTATGATATATGAGTAATGATGTGTTTACTTTTAAACTTTGAATTAGTAAAATGATTTCTACTGATAAAATATTTTTAAATGTGAATTGACATGATGAATATTTTTAAAATAGGTGAAGCAAATTTAAGTGTAAATATTTTAAAAATTAGATCAAAATATTAATGACTACAGTAATATTATATTGTTAAATACTTTGTCTTTAGTAAAATTAAGAAAAGCAAATAATTGAGGTTTGTAGATTTGTTACTTTATTGTTATATAGATAAAAACTTGAAACATACTGCTCATCATTAAAACATGAGTACTCTCTGAAACTCTGAAATGATAGTATTTCTAATAGAACCTTTATCTGACTGCCTTGTTTAATTTTGCTCACTGCCATTTTATTATCCCAATTCATTTGCATTTAAAAGGAAAAGGAGAACAAATAGAACATAGAATTACAAATTATAACTCTTCTTGTGAAGTCCACTTTCTCCAAGTGTGCCTTTTAAATTTGATCTCCATAAATCACTAGTAAACTGCAGTGGAATGTAGCATTTTTTTTCAGACTGGAAAGGAATTAGAAAGACAATCTAATCTAATGTCTCTTGATCTTGAATAATATGTGGATTCATATTAACAAAAAATGTCTCTGAAATGCCCCTAGAATACATTTTGAATTCCAGTTTGGAGAGCAACATTTAAGAGTTAAATATTGTCACTATAATAAACTGCTATCAAATAAGATCATTAACACAATACCAAAATCAGATTCGGAAATTATATGATAATTGATGATTAAAGTTGTACATGAGATTATGCAGAATATAATTATAGCATAAGAACATGTACGTAGATCAAGTGTTTCCCTGACTACTATTCTTCCTTTTTACAGGTGAGTGTGTGTGTCTAGCATGTTTGTGATTTACCCCATTTAAAAAGACAGTGGAAGATCTGAGACTAGGACAAGAATGTTAAATGTATGTTGAGTGAGTCCACATGTATTCTTTATATAAAGCCTTCAGTGCCAAGAGCAAAATAATCAAGTTCTGGATTCATTATCTCTTTTCCATGCTAAAATCATTCAGCCAACTCACTAGAAAGTGAATTAAGGCAATGATATAAACTTTTAGAAGAATCTACATTTGACCATTAGAATTTGAATTTTAATATGAGAATGAATTTGAAACTATATATTTTGCTTATTTCAAATTTCATTCACACAAATGTAAAATTAATTTTAATAAAATATAATCAGCATGGTGTCTCTAAATGTTTGCCTGTTGTGAATTTTATGTATTGCAGGGAAGAGGGCAGCTAGACCCCTTGGAGAACTTTTTTTTCTTCTTGGAGAAATATATTTGCATATATTTAAAGTACAATGAATTTTTTCATGCATCTATTCAGCTAAATGTGATATATTATATTGAACATCTTCATTATGGATAGCCTTCTCTCTTATATAAGTGAAATCTTAAAAATCATCATTGTTTGAATTGTTTAAACTGAAACCGCTTAACTGTGAGATGCAGTTGCTGTTGACATTTGGAATGATTCATATTTATATATTTCTTTTTTTCTGTATATACTTTTTTAAGGTTAGAAAAGAACAAATAGAGTTAAAATATTGCAAGCCAATTTTCTAGAATAACTGAGAAAAGGCACGCAGAGAAATTTTCATTGCTATCTTATAAAATAAGTTTTAAATTATGGATGAGAATGAGCTATATATTTGATCATTAATGACCAAAATAATAAGCTTTTTAATTGCATCCATGAAGTTAAATTTTATGTGTAAGTGAACACTCACACAAACTTCTCTACAACTACTATTTTGTGGAAGATATTTGATGCTTCTTAAAAGACTCATTGTGAATCTTATAAAATTGCTCTTACTGTTTTCAGAAAATGATTTTTATTAGCAGTAAAACTACTGTTTTTAAATTTGAGAGCACTGTTTTCTGTTTTACTTGTTTTGAGTTATTGCTCATATTTAAAATAAATACTGAGAACAGAGTAGTTACAAGGTTTTCTTTTAAGTTCGTAGTTTGTATTCTAGAAAATTAATAAAATTGAATGTCAAAGTAACCTTTTTGGAGGGCTAGGTATTCAAAGTATTATTGGCATTACTATTAAGATTATTTTTAAACAGATAAATATGAAAAGTATGAATATAAAACCTATTGATATTTTATTTACATAATTTTTAATTTATTGCAGATGGCTCTTCCATCGTATAAGAAGTTCAGTGTCCATATCTTAAGTTTGTTCATACCTGATACCTCATTTATAGATCATTTATTTTGTTATTTTAAAAATATTCATTGTTAATAGTTTTAGTTAGAAGTAATGTTAAACTCACAAAAGTGATTTTGAAATTATATTGATTGAACATGAATTTTTTAGCCTACATATATCAACATATTCTTCATAAAGTTTACTTTAGCTTACAAAACTCAAAATCAATAGATCAAATCTAAGGACTGCTTTGCATTCCGATTGGGTTTAATTTGGAAGTTAACTGGGAAGCAGAACAAACAGAGTTCTGGTATATTTGGTTCCTCTCTGGGGAGATTTCTTGATCGGTCATCCAAATCTTCACTGTCTCTTCCCATCTAATTTTACGTTCTCATCTGTTCTCACTTTGGGATGAGAGAACCTTTTCTTTCTTTCATTTAACACAGGCTGAAACTTGGATATATGCTTCTTTTAGGGGGTTATGCATTCCATCTGCACCCTGGTTTGTGGAAAAGTGCAGAAACAATGGAGTTTAGGTCATTCATTGACCTCATTGTTCAGTTTGAGCAAAGTTTTTGTTTCAGAAAATTATATGAATTAATTCTATGTGATGTTCGTAATCTTTATCTTTATTTAACCACATCTTAAAAACAAAGAAACACTGTGCTATACAAAAGCTGTGTTTACCTCATCCATTTTAATATTCCCTAAATTATGTTCTTGAATACAATATACAGGATTGGCAGTATTTATTTAAATATTAAACCCAAATAATTTGTGGTATTTTGGCTGCTTTAAATAGCATGCTTTTGTTAAGCCTTATAGAAACCAACCTTTATGATTTATTTCTAACACATTTTCTTAATGATGAAATAAATCTTTACTCTGATAGGCTTATGATAATAAAAAAAAAAAGTTTCTTTCTTTCTTTTTTTTTTTCTGGATTCAGTGTTTGATAAGAGTGCCAAAAATTTTAGGGATTGTGGTTGCCTTAAAGATCTGATTTTTTTCTTTTTAACACATGGAAACAATAAATCTGCAGTAAAGAATCCAATTGGAGAAGATGGTAACTTTCCATACCATTGTTCCACTCTTTCTGTGCGGTCTCCTTTCCTTGAATAAGAACTCAGAAATTGTGCATACATGTATATATGTACATGTGTTTAAGGTAATCAGATTCTAACAGTTTGAGAAGATTTTCATAGAGTTTTCATGAAGTAGTATATGAACAATTTTCAAATAAAATAATTTTGCTTCTTACACTATTTTGTGTTAGAGAGGATCATACAGGATTCTTTTTTCATATAAATTTTTTATTGCTACCAAGTTTGCAAACACTGTTTAAAAGAATCATTCTGCAGAAGAGAGAAAAAGTAGTAAATAGTCTTGAGTTTTTAGTTTCCCAGAATAAGTCTAATTAAAATTACCATGTTGATCAATTAAGTCATTAGAAAATGCTATTAGAGTAATAATTTGGTTAAAATAATTTTTAAACAGTGATAAAATATTTTTTAACAGCAACTGATGTAACAATCAGTAAAAGTGTATTTCTGTGCAAAAGTCTGGTTAGATAGCGAGGGCATCAGGAAAGCTATTTAATATAGATGTTTTGATAGAGGATGACCTTTTTAAAATAGAATTTTCCCTAACACCTGTCCAGTGTTCAGTAAACAGCATCAGTGGCCACAGTATGAAGGAAAGACTAACTCTCAGATGTATACGGGTGGATCTCTATATAGTATAGTTAAAAACTCATACTATACTCTGTTGATTCTCTTCCTCATCCTGACTACACTTGTGTCCATTAGTGTCTCTTTCTTCTTTGCTCCTGAGTGCAGATGTGACCAAGATTCCACCATCAGTCCAGTCCTCTCTTTCTGCTCTTCATTTGGGGGCAGTCTCAACCATTTACGTGGTTATTTTTGAAAACTTCAAGATTTTTTTCTGCCTACTAACCATTAGGCTCAAAGTTCCAACTTTAGCTAATTTTGGTGAATAGTAAATTTAGTCGAATAGAAGTGTTTATTATAAAGTGATTTGTGGAGAAGGATTTTTAACATGAAGCATTAAGAAAAGATATCAGCACAAGTATCGGACATTTTATGGAAATTAGTTAATTTCAAAATGAACTCTGCTAGGTTCAGAATAGTTGAGAAATTGTCTTTTTACTTATCTCTGCTCCTCAGCTTCTCCCATATTACTGTACTAATGTTCATTATTTTCTTGAAACAACAACAAATTTTGCCCATCTTCTGTTTGAAACCTTCACTAGACCTTTGGTTATAGAAATAATATCTTTATGTTAGCATTCAAAGTATAATCACTATAATTCTTTCATTGTTATTTCCCATATACTTTTATTATGCCAGAATGCTGATTACACTGGCCTATTAGCCACTTTCTGAATGATAATTAATTCCTGCAACCAACTTTTATTAAGTATCCAGGAAGAATCTTAATTTGATAAAATTTATTTCATTTAAAAATAGTGTTTATTTAGAAATGCTAAGAATTTAGTAGAAGACATCCATGTTAAACAGATAATTATACTGCCATATAGCATAGTATTTTACATATATGTATATATATATATAGATATATATATATATTTCAGAGGACTATGGGATTATAAAAATACTTGCTTACCTAGCCCAGATATGATAGCAGAATTAGCTCTTGGAGGATGAATATGGCCCCTGGGAATGAAGCTGGGTCAGGATTCTAGGCAGAAAGAATATATGATAAAGAGGCAGGAAGAATATTTTAGATTCTAGGCATTAAAGGAGCATTGGTATGGTTGAAGAGTAACATGTGAAGCTGTAGCACAAGGTGAGGATCAACAAGTAGGAATTAAATCCTAAATTATATACGTACAGTATACAATACAATACTTAAACCATTGTAGTACTAAGGAGTTTGCTTTTGTGTGGAGGAAATGCATATGATAGAGGGTCTTTAAAACCAAGGATATGGAAGTGGGGTTGGAAAGGAAGGTGACTTTTAGAGAGAGTAGGAGAATATGAATAAAGACTTGCTGACTGATTAGATAAGAATAGGACAGGTCCTGAAGTGGATAATGGAGAGGCAGGCAAGAGTCAAGAATAAGACTTGTTTTCTTGGTTGATTTTTGGATGGAGATGCCGTTTCAGTGAGTTGGGGATTATTGTTGGAAGATCATTTTAGACATATAGAATTTAAGATGAAAATGTATGTCTTCAACTCAGAAAATAATCTACAGTGTAAGAAAAGATTAAGTAATCATCATCTTAGAGTGATAGCTGAGGTCATGGGTATGGATGTGATCACACATGAAAAGGATATCCTTAAGAAAGGAAACTTTCTGAAATATTTATGAGAAAGAGAAGAGCTCTAAAGGAGAGTGAGATGGAGTGACCGGAGAAAAGGAAGCAAGCGAGTAGGAGACCGCTATTACAGAAGCCAAACAGGGAGAGTTTCACTACAGACCACGTGGCTGACTGACAGTATAGCAGCCGAGAACTGTAGTAACTGTGAGGATAACCAAGGAGTGGCCAGAATGGGAACCATACTGTATTTGGGCTGGTGAGTAAATGGGTAGTCAAAGCTGAAGCAAGTAATATAAGCAGCTATTTCAAGAAACTTGACTTTTAAGGGAATGAAAGGAATAAAGTAATTAGAAATGTGCTCAATATCTTAAAGCTGTTAGCTTAGCTTGTAATGCTATTTTCTTAATTTCTTAATTTCTAGAAGCCTCCTTAATTTCTTTTCTCCCCACAGCCCCCATCACCCTTTCTCCATCCTATTCTCTCCCACCTCCAGCTCTGGTAGCAGTCTAAATTTCAAATCTCTCAAAGCTGCCATTTGCTTCCTATCTACCTAATAAGCTATAAATGAACTGTGAGTGAAAAAAACCTCACAAATCTAAAAGAAAATACAGAAAATAACTCTGACTGAGATGGCTCAGAAATTTTGAGCACAAAATTAAAGCCCCACAGGATCAATCATATCGTCATAGATTAATATATTTGCATCAAATGAAAAAATATTTCTTTGACAAAGCAAGCTCACTTAAAGAGAGAATGACAACTGGGAAAATGTTGAAACACATGACAAAAGATTAATGTGTATACTATGCCAATATTATTATGTACCAACAGGGAAATTCATAGCCTTTTTATTTAAAAGATTAGAGGCGTTAATTTTACAACTATTAATGGCCAGTAGACATAAAAATATGATTCTTCTCACTGCTTAAACATTCAAAAATGATGCAATTTTCATTATCCATTACAGTGGTACTGCTTAAAAATAAATTATATGTGGTGTTAAGTTGGTGTGAGCTAAATGTACAATTGATTCTTCTTTCCAGGAAGTCATTTTGGGAATGTACATCAAGATTGTTCATGGTATTGCTATCCTGTGACTCAGGAATTCTAGAACTCTGATGTGACACACAAAAATGTAAAGAGCAATTTTTTTTCCAGTGCAGTTCATTTGATAAAAAACATTGGAACCAATGTTAATGTCACCAATAGGAATATAGGTGACTATATTATAGTTTATCTCTATGATGAATGTTATATACTTATTGAAATTGTTAAAAGAGTAGTTGACTTCATAAAATTTGTATGGATAGAGTATTAAATGAAATACATATATTTAGATATAGGAGGAAAACTATGAAAATAAGACTTTTTAGTTTATATTTTCTTCCTAACGAGTTCTTCATTTTCATTTCTGCATATTATAATTTATAATAATAAAAATTTTATTATAATTAGATGTCTCTGCCACATGGCCTAGTCTTTCAATTATTCCTAAGTTGCTTTAAACAAAAGTTTGTTTAAAATTTTTTGTTTGTTTAAAGATTTTTGTTATTTTACTTCATTCATGTTAATAGTGATTACTTACTCAAGTTTGTGATAAAGAATAGTTTTTAAACCAGTGTATAGATTTAGTTATTTTTCAGGTTAGTTCTTCCCCCACTCGTATATGTGGCATATTCATTGTTCTCATCATAAACGTGAAAGCAGTGTTATATTGGGATAGTCATGTTATTTGATTTTTCTGTATTAATTGTCAGATATTGAGACTAACATTATTGCATATAAAGATACCAGCATTGAGTCCACTGATAATTTTTCTTCCCTTTTTTGTGGTATTAGCTTTACAGTGGATTGCCATTATTCTTTTTGAAATCTTTCTTGATGTTTACCAATCAAAAAATAAGATCATCAACATTCCATCTCTCTGGGTAATGAAAAAGTTTCTCTCATATAATCCTTAATATTTTTCTATCCAGAATCAGTCCACTTTGAATTCCAAGGCACATTCGTACCAAGCATACATCTTTTTTTCCCTTTCTTTGTAACCTCTGGTTACTATTTGTTGTGTCCTTTTGGTGATGTCACAAGATCTCCCCTGTTCATCTCACTTAAGATTGACTGATTTGTCAAGTGAATGGGAAAAATTAACTCTGCTGGAATGTTTGAAAGGAAATGTGCTCAACTAAAAGGTTATCTTGCAAAGTTAATCACAAGGTAGACATTATTTAAAGTGTAATTGGCTTCTGCAATAACCTCAGTTTTGAAACTAACCTTCTCAGTTAGAAAGACCCTTCCTGACGCCCCATCTATGGTAGCTCCCCCTGAAGTTTATTGCATTACTGCTTCATATTACTTTGTCTTCTGTTTGACAGCCCATGACATGCTGTGGTGTCTCATTTGTTTTATATTCTTCTCCAAATGGAAGATAAATTTTATAAGCATGAGGTTTGAGTCAGTTTGTCTGCTTTGTTCCCTTTTTTTTAACAAATTAATTTTTATTAAAAATGTTAGCTGTATTAACTAGAAATCTGTCTGCTATCATTACTTTGAAATCACATGATCAACCATTTAAAACATTTTTCAGTTTACATTTGTGGTATGATAAATTTGCATAGATATAGCCCATACAAAGTAAACTCTTTAGAGACCTTAAAAATTATTTAAGATGTATGAAGGGGTCCTATGACTAAAAAGTTTAAGAACCACTGTGGTGAGGCTTAAAAAATTAATTCTTAGATCTGCCTGCTCACTGGATTAGGAATTCCTCAGAGATCAACCACTCCTGCGTGTAGTCTAGCTCATTCATAGAGCATTGGACATATTTCCTTCTCCCTATCACTCCCCTGTACCTGTGTACAAGCAGGTTATTTGGACCACTTAAGGCTAACTGAACCTATTATACTGTATACCTCTACAAAGGTACCTCTGAAATATTTATGTCCCTCTGGTCATCTCTTTTAATATAACTTTTCCCTAATCCTTTCCATCCTAATCCTTTGAATTATCCCATAGATTGTAACAAATAGATCCTCTCTAATGATGAGGATTTACCTCGTCATTAATATTTTTTTCTGCCTCTCGTCTTTGTTGTAATTTGATCCTTCCCTAAAATTATTGCTTCTCTGATGATTTTGTTGAGTGGTGGCTGATGATTCTCCACATACCTGAGAGTCAGGAGGCAGAGTGAACATCTTCTGCTACCCAGTACTGCTTTTATTTTTTTTTTAATTTATTTTTTATTGTAGAAATGATTCTACACACTAGAATAGTTTCCTATGTATAGATTAGCCATTTGTTAGATTGTTTTATTCACTTTTGTAAGCCTGGTGCCTAGACCTCGCACTAAGCAGGGGCTCAATAAATAATTTAAATGAATTGTCTCCAAGCATTGTTGTTGGTAGCATTTCCATAAAAGGCCACTGATTATCTTTCTGGTTTATGTTGTAGATGAAAATTCCTGCTTACAAAACCTGCTGGATTGTACCAATGTTCTTTTATACAGCATTGCTCCAATTTGTTGACAAAATAGACATACACAGACATTTTGTTTGTCAAGTTAACTCCAGAAATGTCCACCGATACTGTGTGCTGTTTTTCTTCCCATTTCTACTTTGTGACTTTCAACAAAATATGATTTCTTTGGAATATTCTGGTGACGCTTTTACCATGTAATTCTCCAGTAAACCCAAAGACCAATGAAATTTCATAAAATGAATAGGCTATTTAGTGAACAAAATAGAGATTCTCTGAAGTAAAGCATAACTTTAAAAAGTTAGTGATTTCTGGTTATTTGATAACTATATTTTAGCATCTACAAAGTCTTGATTTCCTTTCAAAGAACTAATTCTTAAACATCTTGTTGTATCCTCAAAATTGTAATTGGATTTAAAATATTTAATTCCTTAAACTATTTTGAAAGTTTCTCATGCTTGAAAATAAATTTTGTCTGATCGTCTCAAAGTTTTTCTTTTTTTAGATTTTTTTCAGAATTTATATGCTTTTAAAATTTACATTTCAGAATAAGTAATATTGAACAATATGTTGAATATATGGATATTCATTATTTTATCATTATATATATTTGTTTATATATTATATACAATATATACTTGTTTTATTATTTTGCATTGCTATATACTTTTTAGGATATTGAATTCATAACTCAGTGTGCATTTCATACAACACCCACTAGAGTTCTAGTTTTCTTTACCACTCCTTATTTTTTTGTTTTGATTTTTTCCTTTTTTTTTCAAGCCAAGAAAAGACCATGATTTATCACATTAAATACTTATTTAAAAAGAAATGCAGGGGAGTAAAATATATTGGATACTTTCAAAGCATTTAAACTTTAGAATGAATATAGTTAATATATAAACATTCATAATGTAAGCTTGAGTCACAATTCCTTAATTTAGAAAAGTAAAAAATTGGAATGATCAAGAAAAATGTAACTAAAAAGAAAATGCTCAGCATGATGAATATAAAATTCAAAAATTTTGCACAGTGTTATATTTCCAAATAAAACAGTATCAATAACAATAAAAGTAAATAGGGTAAAATATTAATCACACAGGATTTGGGCAGAAAGATAAATTTGAACCTTGGCTCTGACACTTGTGTGCTGTATAAACTTAAGCAGATTTCTTAGCTTTGTTTTCTCATCTAAAAAATGGGGATAATAAAATCACACCATAGGCTTGTTATCTTAAATAAGATAATATATACCAAGTTCTTGAATAGGCTCCATAGAACAATCACAAGCAAAGAAATTGAAAAGGTAATCAGAAGTCTCCCTAAAAATAAAAGCCCAGTACCAGATGACTTTTGCAATGAGTTTCACCAGACCTTTCGAGAAAAATCGGTATCTATCCTACTCAAACTCTTCCAAAATATTGAAGAACAGGGAACACTCCCAAACAAACTCCATGAGGCCAACATCACACTGATACCAAAAACTAACAAAGAAATCGCCAAGAAAGAAAATTACAGACCATTATCTCTAAAACATAGGTGAAAAGGTCTAATAGACTTGTGTTAAAGTGGGTTTTCTTTATACTTTATACAGTATCTTTTAGTACTTTTTTAGAACTGGCTTTGTGGTGATAAATTTCTTCAACTTTTGCTTATTGGGAAAGTTTTTTATCATTCCTTCAGTTCTGAGTGATAATCCTTTTCTTTCAGCCTTTTGAACATACTATTCAATTCTTTCTGGCCTGTAGAGTTTCAGTTGAGAAATTCACTGACAATCTTGTGGGAACTCCTTTGTATATGACTTGTTTTTTTCTTTTTTTTCTTTTTTTTGATTGCTTTTAAGAATCTTATCTTGTGTTTTTAACATTTTGATGACAGTGTGTCTATGTGTAGGACTGCTTGGATTTCTTTTATTTCTTGGAGCTCCCTGGGTCTGAGGCTAGTTTAATTCTTCAGGATGGGGAAATGTTCAGCTATTATTCTTTCATATACAGTTTCTTCCCCCTTTTCTCTCTCTTCTCCTTCTGGGACCCCTATAATGTAAATTTTGTTTCTTTTTATGTTATCACATAGGTTTGGAATGCTGTCTTCATTTCTTTTCATTCTTTTATCTCTTCAGTGGTTTGTTTGAGTGCATTCCTCTGCCCTATCTTCTAGCTCACTGATTCTGTTGGAGGCTTTATCCATTCTGTTCTTGAGCCCCTCTATTAAATTCTTTTTATGTCAGCTATTGTGTCCTTTTTTTCTTTGACGTCTGTTTTGAGCTGCTACATTTCTTCTCTTTTTTTTGGTTGTTCTCTTTCTCTTCCTCCATTGCTTTCTTGATTCCCATGAGTATGTTTATCATTGTTGCCTTAAATTCATTCTCAGGTCATTTGCAGATGTCTACTGTGTTCAGATTTTCCCCTGGGTTTTTGATTGGACCCATCATTTCACATTTATTTCTCTGTGTCTTTGCTCTATTTGGCATTCAGTTTATGCTTTTTTTGCAGTGATGGCCTCGTGTAGGGTATTGACTTGTGCTGAGTAAGCCTGGATTTTGGTTTGGACACTGGGATTTCTTTTTTAGTTGTGGCGTTACCACTGGTTGGCTTGTTGACGTTCTTTTGTGGCCCCTCTGTTGATGCCCAAAAGTTCAATCTATGAGGTTGAATGTTGTGTGGAGAATGCAGAGACTTTCCCCCATTGTCCCAACTCCCAACAGTAATGACCACCTTACTGTTGGCCCACAATTGGCAATCAGGGTGTTTCCTTTTTCTTTCTTCCTCCTCCTCCTTCTCCTCCTCCTCTCCTCCTCTGCCTTTTTTTAAAGAAGAAGAGGAATAAGCATGGGAGGAAGAAAAGAAGGGGGAGAGGAAGGGGATGAAGAAACATTTTTATTTAGTAGTTCATTTTATTGTTTTCAACAAACCCTGGATCTCAAACCCAGATCTTTGGACTTTTCATAGCTCTCACAGAAGTGTTTTAGCTACCTGTGCCACAGAGTGCCCATAAAGTTTTTTTTTTTTTTTTTTTTTTTTTACTACAGTAAGGTTATTGAAAATTTTGTAAGTATAAGACATCAGAGTATGTTTGCATTGCCTGCCAATCAATCTGACCACCTGGTACAATATCTTAGGGATATATGGGGAAGATATTCACTTGTCAAGAAATGTTAGGCCTTGTTAGCATTGTTTTCATAATCAGGGAACTAGACCTGCTTATTGGAAAGAGAATGGAATTTCTCATCTAGGTGGAGTAGCAGTCAGGTCAATTGCCTCTGAAGGATACAGGCCACACCTCCCTGATTTAGAGTCCTGGGTCTGGGTGGAAAAAGCCAGTGTGAACAGTTAAATAAAAATAAAAATAAAATGCTTCTTCCTCCTTTCTCTCCCTGTTACCTCCTTACTTGCCTTCATTCCTGCCTGCATCATTCCTTTAAAACTAAATCTCATCTAATTTGTTACGCGGTTTGGTGGGTAGTAAAGATGCTGTTCTTGAAAGCCCATTTTATTTTGGTAATTTAGTATAATTAAATTTATAACTCAAATCAGTTTGTGTTTTGTTATAAGGACCAGCATCTCTTTTCATGAATGAGTTAACCACTCACCAAAATAAAGTCAGGTTTAAAATAGATACTAAAATAGAGATTAACTGCTGCTAATGATTTTTCTGCCCAATTTGAATCTGAACACTTGTGAAAATTAAGACAATTTATTATAATCACTTAATGCAAAAATATGCAGTTGAAGTGATAGCTATAAGCAGAAATCATCTAGTTTTACAGAGGGCTCCAAGACTCTGTCTTATCAAAATTATTACGTATAAGGTAAAATTCATGATTTCTTTTAAGAGTGTTTAAATAGTTATATTTTATTAAGAAGTACCTTGGAATGACTAATATTTCAAAATCCACATTTATGTCATCCACAGTTAAAGTTATGTTACTGTTTAAAACAAGTACTGGTTATTTCACATCTTTTGACAGGATTAATTCATTCTTGTAAAATGTACATCTCTGCATTTCTTTCCTGGAAGAAATTTCAATTCCCAGTCCAGAATACAAAGTAAAATAACTCCCCATATCTGTATTGAGTGCATTTTGAATCAGATACAATATTTCCATTTTATCTGAGAGAACTTATATTTTTAAATGTCCTACCACCCCTTTTCACCTTTATTCTGCTAGTTTTTTTTAAAACAAATAAATACCAATGGCTAACTCTATATAAGCAGTTGAAGGTATTAAAACTTTGTCTTACCTTTATAGCTTTTTGCCAAAAAACATCCTGCCTCTGTACCATGACAATAAATGTAGTTTTTTTTTTAAATCATGAAATTCTCAGGGTGTAGATTTCTGCATGAGTATGCATAGCAGATTAAATTGAGTATATTTTGTGAATAATATTCCGCCTCATGCAATCCTATATTTTATTAAAAACCAGCTTTCCTGTGGCAGTTTCAAAACAGTTCAGGTACATTAAAATAATGAAGCACTGCACAAATGTTGATGACATACAATTTTAATATGATAGGATGTTATATTATCTATACACTATCAATCTACCTAACAAGTTAAATACAATATCCATTTTACTAAAACACTAAATACAAAAGTAGCACTATGTCATAGGCGCCACAGTAACATATACAAGTGAAGCTAAATCTCACTAGTGAGCCTGCTGGTTGAATATCTTTTTGGTCCTCAGATAACCACAGTATCTTTTATTTATCATTTCCTCCCTTATTGCCTCCTTTCTTTTCTTCTTTTTCCTTTGTCTTTCCAGACAGTTTTTTCCCAAGGTATCATCAGTAAACATGCAAATCTTTGTAGCAAACCTATCATCTTTTTTTTTTAATGACCAACTAGGAAATATTCCAATCAAGTTTGTGCTTATGAAAGCCTTCTCCATCCTGTGGGTGAGAATTAGAAGTGCTCTGTAATACTGGATGAAGGTAAAGGAATGAGATTGATTATAGGCAAATTTTGTTCTTTTCACACGGTTGAGAAAAGGTGATACTGAAAATATATGGAATTACTTAATACTGTTTGAAAACCGATTTTTAAGTATATCAGTATAAAAAGTATAAATAAAGGAGGTAGATCCTACATAGCCTTTTCTCTCTAAGTAATGTGTGTATTAACATTTTTACTGCTGATTTTTTTAATGGTATAATGATATATATGAAATTTCTGCCTATGTTCTTAATTTCTTATAAGGCTATAACAGCTAGTAGTAGTTTTAAGCATATTAGAAGAAAATTTGCTGTTTTTGAAACTAGGGAAATCATTGACATAAGAAAGACTTTCTTGCTCAAATCTGAAATGAAGAAAAAATTATTGGGGTACATGCATTTTTTTTAAATGATTTCCCATATGAGTAAAGCCAATTTTCCTGTATTTCTCTTCAAAACAAATCTAAAGAAATCTCACTTTGAAATATCAGTTGTGCTAGTTGAAGAATTTGCTGTTTGCTTTTTATGAATTTTCTTACTATTTGCTTTGTTACTCACAGTTGGGGCACAATATTATTTATTGATGAAGAAACATTCAGGTCATAATCTAAAGCAGAGTAAGCTCTAACATCATTTCATTACCTCTGTTAAAAAGATTCATTTAGAATCATGCTTGACTTACTATCTGCTAGTGAATTTGTTTCATTGGGGACAAGCACTTAATCTTGAAATAATGTTCTCTAAGAGGATATAATTCCATGTTATATAAGTAGAGATGCTTCACTTGAGATAGTGGGAAGGATAGGTGGGGATATCAAATGAATTGTTGAGAAGTACAACGATGAAGCTACAGTTTCTACAGTCAACATAAAATTGATAAAGATCTCATAGCTAAGCTCTTGTTCTTTGTCACTAGTAAAAGTTTATTTTATTTTATTTTTGTTGTCATAGAAATGGAATATGACTACCAGAAATAAGTTATCTTTTGTGCTATATTTCATATTTTCATGAAGTCTTTCATGAAGGTTTTCTGTGTGTCAGGTGGAGTTGACATCTATATTAGGATGCACTTATCAAAAAGAGAAATGTTCAGGACTGTCAGTTTCCATGTCAGGCTAAGGAGAGATGAACTGGTAGAGGATAGGAAATGAGATCCAGTTCTGTTGTTCCAAGTGTTAAAAAGTTGTTCCCATTTCCACTAATTCCTATTTCCTGAATAGGAAACTTGTGCTAATAGAAACAGAGAGGACTTGAGCTGGCAGTGGAATAAAAGTGACTAAACTTTATGTCTCAGACTTGGATAACAGGCATAAACTAGGGTTGTCCTATGTAAAAAGAGATGTGTAATGCCTGCTTATGTTGCTCTATGGGAATATGTCAACTACCACATTATGCAATTCTTAAGTAAACAGTGACAATGGAATTGGAATCATCTAGAACAGGATTCTTGCAAAATCAAATTTAAATCTCTAATGTCTAACAACTAAAATTTTAAAAATCAGGAAAATAAGTGTCATTTCCTTGCTCAGTGATCATTTCTTTTAAATGCAATGTTAAGTATATAGAGATGGTGGTGCAACCTGATGACTAAGATATTAAACCACATCTGAGGCGTAGTTCACATACTGCCCAAGGATCCAGGTTCATGACCTGGTGTGGGAAGTGTGGGGTGGAAGCGGGGGCCAACACTGAAAATGAACAGCTAACTAATCAAATGCTTCTTCCTCCTTTCTCTTACTGCCTGCTTCCTTGACTTTATTCCTGCCTTTCTTCCTCTTAAAAAAATAAGTAAAGGATTATCTTTGATAATGTCTGCTTGCTTTCATATGTAATTTAATTTTACTTATTGGCAGACTACCTATGAATCATTAAATAACAATCTGTTTGTTGTGTTTGAGATTAAGTAATCAATAATTTGAAAATATAAACAAGTTCTAAATGTATTAAAAGTAATTGAAAAGTTCTCACTGCAAATTAGATGTTTCATTATATAGAAAATGAAGATGAAATATAATTATATGGCTTAATATGCCTTTTGCTTTTTAGCTTCGTACCAATCAGTGAATGATAGAAATGACTCCATTAATAACAAATTTTAATTTTCTAAGTGTGGCTTTTTGAAATAATATTAAGGGGAAAATTACATTGTCCTCTAATGGCAAATTAAGGATCTGGGTATTCATTAGCTACTTCATTGTATTTAGCGTTTGAGTAAATTTTATTTTCATTATGTTGAATTATTACTAAATGATTCTATAAAAATTCATATAATAGAATACTGACCTTGGGGTTTATGTTTCTGAAAAGTTTCTCAATTAGAAAAAATGCAGTTGACAAAATCAGCATCTTATGAAAAGCTGGCATTTAGGAGAAAATTAATATAACATTTAAAATTCTTTAAATAGGTATTTAAAGTAAGGTAAATAATGACATTACTTCCAATAAGAGTATAATGATGGGTGTTTGTCTATTGTGTAAGTGCTCCTTTGATTAGTCTTCAGCTCATAAAATGGCGCTGAGCTCTATGTACTGTAAAATACATTCAGACACAAGTGTTCTTAAACAAACTGTGCTTCATCTTAAGTTTAAACTGACTAACATTGCATTTCAATTGTTTTTTGTGTGTAGTATACATATAGATAGATAGGTAGAGTTTGTTTACATCTGGGCAAAATATTTATGAAAGTACCCCGGAACTTCACAAATAACCCTGGTGCTAAGGCTACATTTTTTATTACCCCTATATTTTTTCATTGTCTTTGTTTGTAGATGGTATGCAGGAGTGTGGGAAGCATAAAAAGTTAATCGATCTTTTGTTTAAAGGGACTGAACTTAACTGCATGTATAAATAAACCTCACATTTTAAAATGTAGGTGAACAAATAAAAGATTGTCTCAAAATAAGGATTGGTAATACTCATTGCTAACTAATAATTGAATGATTATTCAGTATAGTTCTAGAACTTTCAAATCTCTTTTTGTGGAATGGGAGAGTTTCTCTGACTTATTCTTTTTATGGTTCTAGTAAGATATTTAGGTATTAAGCTTGTGTATAAAATTTCATTGCATTGTTTAAAATTTAACCTAAAAATTGCTACCTTTTTGTTGATTCCATGAGCCCCCTAAGGATTATGTACAGTAAAATGCTGAATTTTCACCTTTGAAAAGGTAAGATTACTAAAATTGTATCAGGAGGTAGAGTGATTATCAGATTATTTGATTAGCTTCAAGATATCAAGGAATGAACAAAATGTAGTAATTACAACAACATTTTTTTAAATAGTGATCATTTAGTATATTGAGTGGTAAATGGCTAACAAATAGTCAATTGGTATGGTTAGCCAATTAAAACTGTGGTTTTGCTGTGGTAGAAAGTTAAACTGAATATTTTTTGTTACTATCCCACATGCTGGTGCTTTATCGATGGAGAATTCTTTTTAGATTTTTCAGAGAAACTATGAATCCTAAATAATCAAAGGAGACTTCTGCCTTATATTGTAGTTATGTTTGCTTTGGGGCATATTTATACATAGTGCTCAGTATCATTTGGAGAAGGTTATTTTTCATATTTATTTTTAAATTTCAAAAGGAATATCCTAAAACATCAGCAGATGTTATTTCTAGGTAGAACGATTGAATGGTGAGTGATTTTAGTTTTCTCCTTTACCTTTTTCTTGGTTTTCCAAAATTTCCAGCTGCCTACCTCCCATCTCCATCTGACTCTCTAATACATGTCTTTTGAAAATGTCCAAACTCTTTACTATTCTCTTTTTTCTCTATCTCAGGTTGGAGGTCTGGAGACTTCCTTAATTTCTGTCTTTCTCTTTCATCCTGCCTTCAATCCACCAGGAGGTGCACTACTTTAAAAAGCTACTTTAAAAATAGCTGACCACTTAATTTAGCACTCTACTACCTAAATCAAAACTTTCACATTTCTTTCTTGAATGATCGCTTTCTTCTCAAATGTGCTTCCTACAGAGTAACTAGAATAATTTTAAAAGTCCAGATTAGATCATGGCATTTTTTCTTTTTAGGGAAGTCCCACCATCCTCATACTGATATCCTAACACTTTGTTGGAGCTTGGACGTTTTGGCTTTTCACCCTAGTATCACACCTTGAATCTGGGTCCTGGGACTATATGTGGTGCCCACACCAGCTTCTCAGCTGCCTGAGCCGCAGAGTGCACTCCCAAAGCATGAGCTTCTTATCATTGCTTTAGAATATTTTACAGAGCAGACAAAAAAAAAAAAAAAAAAAAAAACTCGATCCAATTAAGACAAAATGCTCTGGGTGAGAAACATAAGTTTCTTTTGGTGTGGCGCTATTTTTGAATACCATATTTTGGGTGATATTTAGATCCTGTAATAAACCTTGGCTGATTTAAGTTATTTATGAAAGTAACTAAAAATTTCTTCTACTTTCATAGATAATGGCTACCTTTGATAGCATGTAATTCAAATTTTCTTGTAATTTTAATCACTAACTCACATTTATTTAATAAAATTTCATTGTAGGATTTTCTTTTCAATTTTTCCACTTTCTCTTTTATCTCTTTCAAATTTAGCTAAGTGGCAGATGAGAGAAGTCCTCAATCACATATTAATACTATTGCAAAGGTCAGGTTTTAATGAAATCTCAGGAGAAACAAAAGATAGGAAATCTAGCTATATAAATAGAATCTATGGACAAAGACAAGAGTCAGAGAAAAACAAAAACAAACTCAAATCATTACCTAGAGGGGTTAACACAACAAATAATGACTTACCTACTTAATGGGGAGTGTGAAGACAATGAAATGATGTCTTTAAAGGCCTGGAAGGAAAATACTAATAACTCAGAAATCTATGGTTAGTTAAACTCTCCTTCAAAAATGGAGGAAAATTAAGGTTAAACAAAAAGTGAGAAAATTCATTGCCATTAGATCTGTACTTCAAGAAATACTAAAGGAAATTCTTCAGGCTGAAAAAGAACACTGCCAGATGGTAAGTCAGAGCTATAACTGAAAACTGCAGGACACACATTCTTATCTAGTACACACAAATTGTTCACTAAGATAGACCATATGTTATGTAATAAACCAGCTTTAAGGAGATTTAAATATTTGAAATCTATATATTATGTTGTCTAATCTTAATGGAGTTAAGCCAGATATTAATGATATCTAGAAAATAATCAGATGTTTGGAAATTAAAAATACAGTTCTAAATAGTGATTGGTCAAAGAAGAAATCAAATAGGAAATGAGAAATATTAAGTTTTGGCATACGCTGGTGGAGTAGTGGTTAGGTCTGATACCCCTGGCACAAGTGCGGTCCTCATACATCCCAGTGACCCAGGTCTATGTCCAAGTCTGAGAGCAGGCGGGGGGACAACCAAGATGTACAAATAATAATACTAATAATAGTCATAATAATAAGAATGCTTCTTCCTCTCCCTGCCTGCTTGCCTACCTTCCTGCCTAAACCTTTCCTTAAAAAAGGAAAGAAAGAAAGAAAAAGAAAGGGAGAAAGAGAAAGAAAGTTTATTAAGTTGATAGTGAACTTAATGTAAGAACCAAATGTGTGGGGAGCAGCTAAAACAGTACTTAAAGGAATATGCATAATTTTAAGTGTTCGTATCAGGGAGAAAAAAATACAAATAAATGTTCAGTTTTCACCTTAAGGTAAAGAAAAAGAAGCAAAATTTTACCTATAGCCAGTATAGGAAGGGAATGATAAAGAACAGAAAGCAATAAAGCAGAGAAAAAGAAAACAAATTAACAAAATCTTAGGAAAGATAAAGTTGATAATTGCCCAGCAAGACTGATCAACAAATGAAAAATAGAAAACATGAATCACCAATCTCAGGAATGGAAGTAGGAATATCATTATAGACCAAACAAGCATAAAATAATGATGTAAAAGAGTGCTATGAATAACTTCATATACTGAACATTCCCTGACCTGTCTGCTCTACTAGTGATGGAGGGGCAAGGAGCAGGGTCAGGAGGGGTGGGTCAAGGAAGGTAGATCGCAAGAACCTACTCTGGGAACTTACACCCCTTCACTTGGGTAATTCTCTCACAAAATGATAATTGCTTATTTTACAGATTAAGAAATTGAGACTCAGGAAGCAATAATTAATTTGTCCAAGGCTGTATAGCAACCAAGCAAGGAACCAGAAACTACAACATATCTGCCTCCAAGGCCCATATTCTTCCATGACTCCCTTTATGTATTGTGAGTGTGGCAATAATTAATCCCAGCAAATGAAGTGCAAAGCTAACGGGCTGTGTGAAACTGGATCCCCTGTGTGGGGGTGCTGCTCAAAGGTTTCTAGTGACCGTATTGTTTCCTCTTTTTTTTCCTTTCGCATTAATTCAAAACATAATAATTTTTTCAAGTTTAGTGTTCTCGAAATACATGTTTTCAGTTCATTCAATGAAATCCATTTAAGTTAAGCAGTAGGTTGATAGAAAATAAGTGACTATTAGGAAACTTCTGCTTTTCCATAAAGATGAAAGTGCCTTTCCTCTGCATGAGCATGAACACTATTTCAGTCATTAAGTGTTTGTTTTAATAAAGGAATAATAACATTTTGAAAAGTAGATTTTACATTATATTAGTTTAGGTACTGTCATTAAAAAATGGCAGTTTAGCTACACGTAACTTTTTTCTGATTTGTTTGGTAAAAGACTTTTTTTTTAAATGGCTGTTACCCCATTGTGTCTAGCATGTAGATTCTATCGAGAAAAGATTGTTTCTGTTTGTTGAGTGCAAAATATTTTCAGGCATATTTTATAATCATGGGAAGTAAAATAGAATATTTTTTGCAGATATTCTTTATCATCTGTTAGGTGTATAATATTTAAACATTTGCATTGGGAGGCAAAATAATAGCAGTTCAGTAATTCATGTCAGAAATATGTATGTGAAATTCATGTTGAAGACTTAAGATGAAAGTATCTTTGCATGTGTTGAAATATATTTCAGATGAGTTTATAATTTAAGCTTTTCTTTTTGGGAAAAAATCTCAGTGTTTGTGCACGTTTTAAAAAATGATCATTAGTGAATGCCAAAAGTTTATTGTGTAACTTTTTATTTTGCAAAATATTTTGTTCTATGATTATAATGTAATCAGCATGAGATATGTTAGAGGAATGGATGTTTGAATTGCTGACTTTTCTGGCAAAACCGTGTGTCATCAAATAGGTGTTAGAAGCGTTTTCTAATACTGTTAGCACAATGTTTGTTTTTCATATGCCAATGTGAACCAAAGGACTTTGTTATCTAGCTAGCCAGAGCTGAAAGCAACAGCCGTTCTGTCATCAATTGTACTTTTATATTTGTTTATCTTTAAACTGTATTTTGGATTTGTTTGCCTCAGTTATGCTGTTGAAGGGAAAATATTTTAGGAAGTTGTGCTGTGACAAAATTCTGATATAAAATGAAAGATGAACTATGCTGTGAAACAAATGTTTCATGTGAACATATGGAATGAAGAAGCATTTATTGGAAAACTTATATGAGGGGCGGCTGCACTACTTGCATGGAGATTTGTAAAGTCAGTGTTGGCTTAAAGGGAGTGTTGCTTACAAGTAGGGCAGAATTTCTGGTATGCACAGCAAGAAGTATAGACAGAACTCTATTAAAACTAAGAAGTAAAATAAAAGCATACAGGGAGAAGTCTTTACAGGATATTACCTGAATTCAAAGGATAATTCTGTTGTATTGCATGGTTTCAGTTAGTGGAATTTGCATAATCCTCTGTCAAGATCCTCTAGTATGGAGGTAGTGCTGCCTTAATAAAGCTGGTAGACTAGAGGGGGAAAGGGAAATATTTTCAAAATGAGTCAAATCCTCTCATAAATTGTTTCTGAGTAAGTCCGGCATGAATATATGCTAAACAGACAAAAGAAATTAAAGGTTAGGCCAGAACAAACGAAACTGAAAAAAAAAAATCTTAGAAAATATCCACCCCAACTTCCTACTTCCTTTGCTCCAATTTTTCTTGAGCTCCTTGCAAAATTTCTTTGCTTGCTCACTGGTGTGATCAGATAAACTTGAGGTAGACACAGGTATCTGCATAAGAATCAGCAAGGTGAGAAAAATACTTGGTTTGGTGAAAAACTCCAGAGTCTATTCTGCCTGTGCCAGGAGCTCTTATTTGAAAAACTAATTCACAATAAAATGAGAGCAATAAAGTGTTGTCCTTCTTTTTTTTCCCTGCTGCTGCTCTTTTGTTTAATGGAAATAGAGACTCTTCAGACATTCATATCTTTCGTTGGGAAGGTCAAAACCTCGATTTTGTGTATCTTTTACTAGTGGGTTTTTTTTTTTTTTTTTTTTTTTGCCTGATCCCAGGTCTCTAAGTCCTTAGGTTTTACATGTCCTGTTCCTTGGTTACTAAGCTGTGCACTAGGGTGTTTTATTTGTTTTTTGTTTTTGTTTTTCTTATCAATTGAGGATGTTAATTGGCTTTTAATGATTTTTGTCAGTAAGTCATGTGATGTTCATTACCCATTTCTTTTTGTTTAGCAAATTCTACCAATTCTTAATAGTGTTTTAAACTATTTTTTTCACTATAATGCAACATTTTAGCTTCTTAGAACTGTGTATTTTGTCTTTGCTTTTTATTTTACAACTAAAAGGTCCAATTAGATGGATCTCCAGGAAAACATTACTAGGAAAAACCTGCCCCAAAGACGTGTTCCAAGAATGTTCAATTTTTCAGTAATTAAAAGAAATCCTCTACATTTAAAGGTTTAAAAAATATTGGTGCTCAATAATCAAGGAATTTACTTAACATTGGGTCGTTAAAGTTCACACTAGGTAATTAATTTGAAAAAGATACACTTTTTTCTAAAGGACTTTCCCCCTCTTTAGTTCATTCTTTTAACCGTTTGTTTTTGATTTGCTGATATTCTTTTTAAGGAAAATGGGGAACCTAAAAGGGGAAAGTATAATAAAGGATGTATATCCAATATTTATTAGACTTTTACTCTGCCAGTCACCATCCTAAGCTCTAGACCTGGGTTATTTTATTAATAACACTATTAAAACGAAACCATAATAAAAGCAATATTGTATAATAGAAACCATGGTCTTTAATTTACAGATAAAGAAGCAAAGGCCCACAGAGACATGTAGCAACTTAAGTTTGCACTGTTAGTAGGTAGCAGATTTGAGCCTTGTTCATCTGATTCTGGATTGCTAAATTTCTCTAAAATTTGTTTATGCCAGAAACACTGAGATTGAATCACTAGTAAAAATTGAAAGACACATTAAATATTTGTGAGCATGTTTATGAAGAATTTGAACCCCTGGATTTGTTCTTACAATAACTTGTTCTAATTTAACACATAAGTAATACAAGGTTCAATAGAAAAACAAACAATATAAATATAGTTGAATAATCCTTTACAAAATTTTAAGCAGCGAGATTTTTTTTGGAGCACTGTTAAATAACAAATCGTGCAACCATTGATTGGTCATATAGTTTGACCAGTTTTTTTTTAAGTACAAGTGGGCATTATTTATATACCTGCAATACTATTAGTCTTTTTTTCTTCATGATTTAGAGGATTTCTATGTAATTTTTAAAAGTTGTGTATAGCTTAAGGTTTCAAGTATCAATAAATTTCCATATTACTGATAGGAGACATATGAGGCAAACTTTCTCACTTGGTCGACAGTTTTCCATAAATAGTGCAGTTAACTGACTGTGAGTTCTGAGCATGACAATTTTGATCTATAATTTGATGTTCAACTTGTCATGTTATTTCTTTATTTTGGTTAATACTCTTAGTTTGTAAGAGCACCAGTTCCTTGTCTGAAAATGGAAATATTATGCAAGGAATCTTTTTATAAGCTTTAAACATTTGTTTTACTCTGCTCTAAAAGAATGAAAAACGATTTAAAAGCTAACATTAAATATAAAAGTGGAGTATATGTAACAAGTTACTTGTACACTTCCTCTTTTTTAAATTGTTTTTACAGTATCAATAAACATGAACAAAAGGTTGCTAGATATATGATTTGTTGTGATGGTTCAGATATTTGAAAGGAATATTGCCTTTTAATTTTTATTACCTAGTTGTCTCAATTTAAAATAGGCAATAAAAAATTAAGAAAACACAATTCTTTTGTACCAAGTAGTTTCTCATCACTAACTGCTGTCTCTAAATTTATTATGTGCTTATTGACTTTTTTTTTTGTTAATTTCATTTTACTAGCTACTATTTTATTTGAGTTAATCATAAACAGTTGAAATAATTCACAAAACCTTAAGAAAAATTACTTTCCGCTTTATTTGGGGCACTGATTTTTGGAGGTTGGTCATTTTCAGGCCTAGAAACCTGGTATTATATCCCTCAGCTAAGGGCGAGCTCTCCAGAGAAGATGCTGTAACATTCTTAAATTGTGTGTTCCTCTTTAAGCTCGAAAAAAGGTAGTAATCTCAGTTTGTTTCATGCTCAACTTTGTTTTTAACTTCCTGTTACCCTACCCTTTTTGTTAGTGGAGCTTCTTTGTATTATTTGTAATTATTTCAGTGGGGAAGAGAAAGAAAGTTATATTCTTAGAATAGATTCTTTGCTGGGCTGATATTTTAGGAAAATCAGCTAACCCCACTTTCAACCTAAACCATGCTAATGGAGGTTTCAGGAATGTCTAAAATGTCAGAGTAAGAAAATTGAATGTGACCTCTTAACAGCGCAAGAAAAATTGGATGCAGTTTAACACCATCTGTGAATGCTTTTGAGACTCTCACATATTCTTTACTTTTCTTCCTCATCCCTCCCAATTAAAGATCATTTTGCCTCTTTTTTTCCTTAAAAACAATGCTTTCCTCACTTATGGAATCCTAGACATATAGTTTCTCCCAGATGCCTTTAAAAATGATTATAATGGACACACCCTGGTGGAGTAGTGGTTAGGTCAATCAGCCCTGAAGGACATAAGCCACATACCCCTGGGTTTGAGTCTGGGACCTGGGGAGGGGACGGGTGGGGGAAACAACCGGTGTAAACAACTAAATGAAAAATAAAATAAAAAGCTTTTTCCTCTTCTCTCTTCCTGTCTTCCTACCTACTAGCCTTTATTCCTACCTGCACCTTAAAATAAAAAAGGTAATTATAGTTTATTAAATGCTATTCTGAGGTCTTAGCTGATTTTGAAATTTCCTTCAGTTGTTGGGTTATTGCGTTGCTTGACATAACTTTGGGAGCACAGTGGTATGACTGAATTTATTTTGTTTTTAAAGATGAACAATCATCATTTCTTTTAAAGATAGCTAATGTATGAAATCTTGAGTACTTTTCAGATGGTTTTTAGAAAATATATTTTATATTCCAAATCCTATATAGCATTGGGATACATAACAATCAGTACTTTTTTCTTTCAAGACTCTGAACAACTCTTTAAGAAAAAGGACCAGTTCTCTTTTGTGAAACTTTGAACAGAGAGAATTAATTCAAGGTGTCCTGAAGTGACCTGTGTAGATTTTTCACTTAGAAGTTCTTTATTTCTGTCGTATTACTCCACCTCTCTCTTTGAAAAAAGAAGTGATAAATTGTTGAAACTGATCAGATACACACACCCAAATTTATAATCTTATTTCTGATTGACATGTAGGAAGCCTAATGCTCAGTTTGAGTTCAGAGTGAAAGATGACTTAATGAGTATCATAACTCTATACAGTTTGATTAATATCTTTCTTAATATACTAATTCAATGGAAAAATAGTAAAAAATAAAAATTATTTTATGTCAACACAAAGGAATATTGGGGAAATTGTTTGGAAACAATTATGATTTTCTGATGATTAGATGACTACAGTTATAATAAGTTATCGATTAAAAAATAGTTACCATCCTAATAAGATCAAGTACTTTAAACTACATCTGTAAAAATGTCAAAAGATAAAACAAGTTAGACATGTTAGCAATTCTGTTATTTTCATATTCTTTACCTCTGAGGGACTTTTGACAGACCTGGGTTATGTTTGATGAGATAGAGTTTGGTTTATGAGTTTTACCATTGCTGCATTTTGGATTTTGGTTTCAGGATCTGATTTAATGGATTAGCTATAACTTTTTATTTGTTCCCTAATGCCCTCCCTAAAAAGCAAAAACAAAAACAAATCAAAATATTTCTGCATTAATTTTGTAAATGTCAATTAATTGTGTACTTTTGAACTTTTCTAGAAAAATTAAAATTACCAAAATTGGCCCAAGAAGAGAAACATATATTCCTGTAATATGAAAGAAATTGTACTAATAGCTATCTTTCTTTAAGTGTTGGTTCCTGTTAATTTTATAGGTAAGTTCTACGAGAGTGTGATGTTTTATATACAACTCTTTCAGAAAATAGTAGAGAGAATCTGGCATAAGTCAGGAACACAAAACTATAGCCCAATTTCACTCATAAACTTAGCTGCAAAGTTCTTATAGCAAACTGAATTCAGAGATATTCAGGACTGAATTGTTTATTCCAAAGATGGAAGATTAGTTTAACATTAAACAATCTGTGAATATAAGTCATTCCATTAACTGACTAAAAGAAGAAAAGCTATACATGCTGATTTTAGTGGATGTAGAAAAAATATTCAGTACTTTCCAGTAACTGCTTATATTAAAAGAAAAAAATTCTTAGCAAAGTAGTAACTTCATTTATATTTTAAAGTTTGCAAAAAGTATAAAATTTAAAGGTAAATCTTTGAAGAATTATTTTATTTTATTTTATTTTTAAAGAAAGATGCTGGGATGAAGGTGAGTAGGCAGGCAGTAAGGGGAGGAGGAAGAATACTAATTTATTTTATTTAGTTGTTCATCTTAGCTGGTTTCCTCAGCCCTGGGTCTCAAACTCAGGTCCTTGAGATGTAAGTGGACTCCATCCTGTAGCCTTGTCCACTAGGCCACCAGGGCATGCCGAAGAATTATTTTTAAAATCAGAAGGTAGGAAATCCATAGTAACGAATCATTGTACTTAGTCATCCTAGGCATCACAATATGATATTAGGAATTAAAAATATATAAGGATCGGAGAAAAGAAAAAAGTGTCATTTATTGACAGAGAATATGATTTTTTACATAGAAAATGAATTTAATTCATTGTTTATTAGAATTAATTGAAGGGTTTAATGACGTTGCTAAACATGAGCAAATGTAGACTAAAATAGGATTTAAAAATCAGTATCAATTATGGTAGTCGGAATAAGCTTTAAAAATTATTTGAGACTATTAATGAAAAAATTATAATACTTAAAATCATTAAAAATATTTAAATTACTTTTTTCAAGGCTATGTGGATAGGACGATTCATTTCAATAGTAAGTTGTTTTCTAATTGTTCTATACATTCAGTGCAGCTTAAAGTGAAATCTACACAGATCTTTCAACTTGATGAATTGATTCCAAGATATTATGGAAGAATAAGAGCCCAAATACTCCCAAAGGAAGAATTAGATGAGAGAGCATTACCGTCAACTCTGCGTGCCCCAGGACTAGCCCAGTGGAGATAAAGTTGGTGTTCGTGTTCCTCACAAGGCACTGAGGCAGTCAGCGCCCATGGCACCTACCTTGCCATTTGCCTGCAGAGCTAGATAAGCAGCCAGGTCAAGTTGATTCTACTTACCCTCTAGAATGTTCCTTCTGTCTTACAGAACTGCTTTCAGAGATTAAATGAAAATATATAGATCACTAATAAGGGGAGGCCTTTGACACTGGTTCAGAGCAAAAATTTTAAAACTAGACATCACAATTCAAATCCCATCTGGACCCCTTATTTGCTTTATGATCTGGGTGGTTATTTAATCTTACTCTTCTCCAGTTTCCTCTTCTGGAAAATGGGGAAAATTAATTAATATCTATATACATATGTATGCAATTATGTATAAATACATATACTATGTATTACATAATGTTATTGTGAAGATTAAATGAATTAACATATGTAAAACTAGTGAAATGTTATCTGGCCACTCAAGCAGTTTTAGCTATGGCCTGCCCGGGTGGAATAGCAGCTGGGCGCAGTCCGCCTACATTCCCAGTCCCAGGTTCATGTCCTGGGGCCAGTGGGAGCAACCAAAATGAACAAGTAGATAAAGTGCTTCAAAAAGAAAATTTTAGCTATTGCTATTTTTATTTCTTTACATCATTATTTTTCTCAAGATATTTCATCCTTGTGTCATCTTTGTCCATAATTTGCACTAGGTTAAATTCAATGTTAGCTTACTGACATTCAAACAATGGGTACTTTAAATGATAAAAACATTGAATATCAGGTTTACTTAGTAAATACGTAGCTCCTTCTGCAGCCTGGAGTTTAAAGATCAAGTCAAAAATAACAGTTTAGTGTGCAGAGACATTTGTAAATGAACAACATTATTACCAAGACACCAGTCCTATATATATACACACACACACACACACACACACACACACACACACACACACAGTATCATCTAAAGATATAGAAAGGATGCCTGAATGAACCTAAGGACATCAGACCAGAAGATAATAAAGAAGGTAGGATTTTCTCTGAGATTTGAAAGTGAGTAAAATGTCCTAGGCAGGTGAGCTGATAAGCCAGCCAGTGCTGAAGTGACTGGGATTCCATTCGTAAGAAGCTGGAATTTTGATAGCCTTTGCCAGGTTGTGGCAATAGGATGTGTGTTGTTGGAAAGTCACCATCAGACAAAGATAAAGATTTTAGTTTTATGCATGGAGAATACTATAAGAACATGGAAACAAATCAGGTAGTGACTCAGTGCTTCTGACATGGAAAAATAGTTTTGCATTTTCCCGTGGAGTCTTTGCAGCTGTGGATTGATAGCAGCATGGGCCTCTCTTTGCCTTCATTCTGACCTCAGCTTCCTCCTGCAGTTGGTCCCATGCCTACTGGAGACTCCTTTTAGGGACTGACTTCTAGCCTACCTGCTAATCAAGAGTGAGCGGCAGGTATGTGTAAACCACAAGTCTCTGGTGTTCACTGTGAAGCTGAGGGAGACGAAGGTCACTTTCCAAAAGCATTTCTCACCAGGCCAACCTCTAGGCTGCCACACGTCTGTTCCTGAAGTCTCTTCTCTACCCTTGGAGCAGAATCTTAGCCTTTAAGCTTCTCATTTAAATTGTATAACTTTCAGCTTCTTCTGAGATTTGCTCTTCAGTTCTTAAACTAGCCTTTACCACCAACTTTTCTTTCCTAATAGACATAATGGCATCAGAAAAAACGGCTTTGCTTGCTTAAATTGAGGTTAGAATCCACTTTGTAAAAAAAAGGAAAACTGTTTTCTTGGGAAAGTTATCTTCTATAAATCCCCATTTCTTAGCTGATAAATTGGAATGAACAATCTAACATGTAGCAGTTACATGAGATAATATATGCAGAATGCCAGTGCATTTCCAAATTCATAATAAAAATGTAGTGAGTTGTTTGTATTATTTTCTCATTTCTTATTCTAAAATTGGGATGCATTAAATGTCTCTCCTCCATCCGTGTTCTGTCCTTTGCAGCGCTAACGATTTCCTTCTACATTCTTATCACACACCTGCCCCATGAAAGAGTATGCTGCTTTAAAAATTTTCTGTAAATTGAAACCTCAAAGTTTCTAAATGTACCCGTTAATAACTAAAATTTCATGTAAAATAATATTATACTGTGAGGGTAGCAAAACTACGACATAGATATTTTAGAAAATGTCTAAGTTGTGTTCACATGAGGCATATTTTATTTCAGTACAGACTTATCTAATGTAGCTTTTCCATATTGACACTTATTTTCACTGTTTTTTTTAACAGAATATGAAGTAGAAGTACATATGTTAAATAAAGTAGAATGTTTTTATTAGACAACAAACCTATTTAAAGAGAAAAAAATATTAGAATTGTAGATAATCCATTTAAATGGAATTGTTTTCAGATTTGTTTTGGACTGTTTATCACTGTAAATATGACTTCAGAAAAAAACTAACTTAAAAAGACATAGACTTCAAAAATAAAAAATAAGCTATCTTATACTTTATTCAATTTAATGTAACAAAATTTTTTGAATGACAAATATTACAAAGGTCTCTATGGTACGCATCTAAGGGATAATCCTTAATCCCAAGAATTTAGGCAACTGAGAAATAAAATAAATATACAAATTAATTCTAAAATAGAATAAGATAAAAACAATTGGAAAAAGAACAGAAAAACTGCACTGAGCTATAAGGTCCATGAAGCAGTGGCTTCTTTCATTTCTTACCATACTTGTTCCTATGTATTGAAGTGTATATGCATTTCATTTTATTTTTACAGTTTTGGGGGGAAAGTGTGTCTGTGCTTACTTTGTTTACTTCGTTTTTTCACTTGGCATATCATGAGCATTGTTTTTGTATCCTTAATCGTATTAAGAATAGTTTGAAAGCATTTTTCTCTGGTTGACCATTTAGTTTTCCCATTTCATGCCTCAGCAGAAGTGAAAGAGCAAAATACTACGTGCTGATTTTTAACATAATGTGTATTCCAATATATTTCCTACTACAAACATTAATGTTATTGCCAGATCATTATATTATGCTGTCTAATGCATACATATGTGTCGAGCTGTACTATCCAGATTAAGTGGAAAAAAGAAAAACAGCCATCTGTAGATTTTAGCCTACTAATTTTGCTCATTTACTAACTTCACGTATTTATATATAACATTTCAATTTTTCCAAATTGAATTATATACTTTACTGTGTAGCAACTAGTATTTTATTATTTGGTAAAATTATTTCTTTAGACTAAAGCTAATGGGTCCAGTCTAAAATAATAGATTATTGACAGTAAATATGGATAGTGGAGGCTACCGAGAATATATTTACCTAATATTTTTGTTTCAGATTTTCTGTAATATCATCATTAATTTTTTTAAAACACTTCTCTTTGAAATATTTACTTGTGCAGTAGTGACTTAGAGAGCAAGTAGCAGTATTTTAGCCTTTTTTTTTTTTTTTTCATCTGTAAAATGTAGCTCATGGTTTTTCACTGGGGAGGTGTGAAGAGTAAATATTTGAAAATTATGGAAGGGGCCAAACCACAATATGTGGCCTAGAGTAGGCACAGAGTAAATGATGACTTCCCTCTTTTCCTTTTCTCTTTGTACCATTAAGCATCAACTGGTTTGTTGAAGATTTCTTAAGGAAAATGTTCGGTCAATTGGAGCTTTTTAAAAAGTGGAAAAAATATCTGTCTGAGACATTGCTCCCATCAGGCAAGTTGTTGGACAAGGGCGACTTCTAAGGTTTTGTTCACATGCTATGATTTCAAGATTCTGAATCAGAGACAATAACTTGTAGGCTTCGTTAGGAAGTACAGTCTCAAGTTTGGAATAATTTAGTTTAGCAGTTAAATCATAAAACAGATGTTAGAGCATTTACGAGCCTCAATGAACTATTTTTTTAATTGAGAGTTCAGTCATCTTAAGAACTTAAACTAGACTTGATTGTCTTAGATTTTCCTTAAATTAATTTATGTATAAAAACTAATTCTAGTTGTGTGTCATGTGTCAAATATTCAGTAAAACTCAAACATAACTATCTTTTTTTAAAATTTGCATCAGTCTTTTTTCATATTATGTGGACATTATTATAATTCTTTACAAAGATAGAAATACATTCCTTTCCATCAGAACTTTTCCTTCCCAACAACCACTGGGTTCATATCCTATGGCCACATAATGGGTCACACATAAAGCAAATGTTTATGATGTTCATTCTTTATTCAATTTAACTTCATTCTTAATGGAGAAAATAATGAAATCAAGATACTTGCCACAAAACTTTCTTGAAACAAAGTGCTTCATACCACTAACTTCTGTCTTGTGACTTTTGCTTTCTTTGCCTAGAAGTGCTGGAAGGAATGAGAGGAAAGTGATATTATTTGTTTTCATCCCTCAGTGGTTAGCTTTCGTTCTCTGCAGGCTGGCCATGCTTAGTGGACTGCTTCCTTGCCTCTTGCACAGATGACTCTGAACTTGGATTTCACTGGAGAGCAGAAACCATTTAGGAGCACCAAACTTTGTGGCTTTTATTCTGTTTTTAGACATTCTAAGTTGGCTCAATTCAGGCTTTCCAGAGGAGAATCTCGGGGTGGAGTTTAAAATTAGAGCAGTGTTTCTCCAGACAAATAAAGATCTACCCTATCAACTTTTTTCATTAGGTTTTCTCTGTGGACTTGCTCTAATTCTTTCCAAAGTTTTCCTTCCAATTCCTTTCAGCTTCCATGATCTTCCAGGGTCAGACGTGGTTTGCCTCTCTGCCTGTGCCTCTGGCATATACACTCTTTGGGCCTCTGCAGTTTCTCCCCTCCATGACTCAAGGGGAGACTTGATTTAGAATTAGACTATCTTTCTAGTAGCTTTCTATAGTTGCCATAACAAATTATCACAAACTTAGTGGTCTGAACAATGCAGATTATATTCTTTGATAGTTCTGTAGGTCTGGGGTTCCACTCTTCTCATTTGGGTAAAATCAGGGTTTCAGCAAAGCTGTGCTCCTTCCTAGAGGATTCTCTGTGGGATCATCCTTGCCTTTTCCAGCTTCTAGAGTGTGTTCACATTCCTTGGTTAATAATGGTGCTTCCTCTGTCTTCAGACTCTCTACAATGGTAGTAAAATCCCAATAATTGTGGGGGTTTGGGCAATAATCCACAACCCCATCCTCCCTGCTGTCTCCTATTGTAGCTTTTCTCTTTCAAGAGCAGTTTGGAGCTCCTAAAATCAGATGATAAATTTAATCAATTAAATTGAAATATGTAAGGATAAGCAGATAAAACAATATGGCCCCCGTCCTCAAGAAGGTAACGATTTAATAGGAAGACAGACATGCAGTGTGATCATTGCTAAACATAGAAAGAATGCATGTAAGTGTGTGTGTGTGCCTCTGTGTGTGTGTGTGTGTGTGTGTGATAGTAGAAACTTGGGAAAAACAGAACTCTTAAGTCAGGGAAAGTTTTTCAGAGGAAGATAGAATTGGGCAACAGACACTGTTACTCTGCTAACCAGAAAAATCTTCTACTTTTACTCTCTCTATATAGAGAGATATACTTGTGGAATTTTTGATGTGGAAAAGAAATGAATATTACAAACTACATAGTTCTCTTTCCTACACTGTGCTTTTAGAGGGAACCAGTAGGAATCAGAATATTGATGTCTTCTTATTAGGTATGTAGACTTAAACAAATTTCTTATCTTTCCATCTTCAGTTTTTTCCATTGGTGGTAACCAGGTCACTGAATTATTGTGATGTTTTAAGGTGCTTCTTTTAAGCTTTTAGAATGACAAAACTGCATATGAAAAGCATCTAATAATTTTATTATGGTGTCGACATTTAATATCATGCTATCTCGAATTACTCATCTCTTTTCTACCATGTTATATGAAACAATATCTTTATATGACCCGCTTTTCTCATATTTATGGTTCAGGGATTGACTCTAGATGACTAAAGAAATGTGTAGTCTGCTGGTTGTATTGATAAGTGAGTGTACAGTGAAGCCATGTGGGTACAACTTCCAGATTTGGGACTGTGTTTATGTCAGAATAGGAATTGTCAGTTTTTTATATAATAGTTTATAATGCTTAATTAAGAAACTGGTTTCATTTGTTCTTTTCTTTACCTTATATAATTGTTTTAAATATAGTGAGGTAACCTGGAGAATGATAATTAAAAAAATTTTGCTCTATTGAGCTATATAATTGTAATCTGAAATATAATTGACCTTCAAAGTAACTTCCTTTATTTTTATTTTTTTAAAGGAAAGGTGCAGGCAGGCCTGAAGATGAGTAGACAGGCAGGAAGAGAGAGGAGGAAGAAGCATTTATTTATTTTATTTAGTCACTCATTTTAGTTGCTTCCACGGGCCCCAGGACCTGAATCCCGGTCCTTGAATTGGATGAGGCTTGTGCTGACTGGAGATGGCAGACCTAATCTCTGACCTCGTTTAACATATTAGTAGACAAAGTTGTAGGATCAGTTCCTGGGCAGTGGGGGGGTTGTCAGCCACATGTTCTATGTGCTTATAAACCTTTAATGGAATTGGAAATAGTGTTTAAACATTGCTAAGTGTTTCAAGTTCATGGGAGCCAACCTATGGGATGTGTATTTTAAAGGACAATGGATTCATCAGGACTTGGGACTGCTTAGCCACCTTTAATTATTGGATACTTTGCCTTAGTAACTTGTGATTGTGTGTAAATGAAAAATCAGAGTTATTGGGAAATGTATTCACAAAGGGAGGACTTTCAAGTTGCAAAATAACATGAATCAAAACAGTATAAAATTGTAATCTCTCCATCATCACCAATAAACGTTTATGGAGACTCCCCAGAGTGACCGTCCAGGATTTTACGTCTTAGGAAGTTTGCCTTTATTTTCTGTTCTTACTCTTGTATAATTGCCTAAAATATTCCTTATAAATTTGTTTATTTTTAAAAAAATATGGCCCAATGTGTCTGTGGTTTAAAATAATTTTTTAACTAACAATAGTGAATCACTATTTATACAAGAAGAACAGCAATTAAGAACTCGTCTCTGGAATTGTGCAGAGCCGATTTCAACTGTCTCTACCACATGCAAACTGGACTTGTTACACTCCTTGCTTCCTTCAATTTTCTCATCTCTAAAATGGGGATAAGGCAGGTTTTTGCCTGTTATAGGATGCATGAGGATTAATGAAATAATGCCAGTCACTTAATACCGAAACCTGGTATATGCTTAGTGGGTGTTGATTATCTATTTGTAATAATATTAATGTTATTTCAGTTAAAGGCAAATAGTGCCTTTTGAAGGATTGTGTTATGAGTGAACCCAGAATACAGCAAGTTGTCCTTTCTTTTTTAGAATGATCACTTTTCTCTCTGAAATTTCATAGAAAAATGTTAAATTCTGTTATTTAAGGTTTTCTTTTTAACACACATATACCATGTTCTACAACAAATTCTAAGGTGCAAAAACACATCGGAGAGCTTTTCTTAATCAGAGTTTAATAAGTGGGTTTTCACTCTACCCATTTCTAACTCTTCTGTAGTAGAGAGGAATTTGTTGATGGGTTTTTGTATACAGTGATTTTTCCTCATTCTCCTTCAGTATTTCCCTAACATATACTTTCTCAAACAGCATTTTTCCCCTTAAAAGTGTTACACTTTAGTTGTGTTCTTGGAGCTCTTTTGTGCATACTGATTTTACTTCTCTTTTTTTCCAACATTATGAAATTGTTAGTAAGAAAAATATTATTTCTCCTACTTGATGACTTTTCCCCACCAGTTGCCTTTAAGGTAGAGACAGCTGAGAAAAATCCATTGACTGCAGTGAGTCAGAGGCTGTCTGTAGTAGCCATTAGTAGTGCACTCATTCTCAATTCTGCTGTGAATTAGAATCTCCTAGGGCTCTGAAAATTGGACCTACCTTGACTATGCTCCAGAATAATTAAACCAGAGCCTTGGGAGAATGAGGGAGGACTGAAACTTAGTTGTTTTTTTTGTTGTTGTTGTTTTTTGTTTTTAAGTGTTCTTGAGGTGATTTTAATGTATAGAGAAGTGACTCTTGGAGATTGTAAGGCACAAGTGGAATCTGTGCAGGACTGAGTGGAAGGGAAGGAAAACAAAACAGGAAATAATAGACTATCGTTTTGCTACATTTTCTAGGTGGAAAAAAGGAGTTTGAGAGATGGAACTATAACTCGAAGAACTAAAGCAGGAAATACAGTATAATCACATCAGATAATAGTATATTAGCATATATGTGTTAGCATATATAGCTGTGAGACTTAGCCACTCTCCTGGACAGTGGACCAGCAATTTAGGAATTGGGGGCGGGGGTGAGGATGAATGTACATACACAAAACTCCTAGGTAATTTTGATATACCTGTCCTTCACCATTACTACCCTCCCTTCTCTCCCCATTCTCTCTCCCCATCTGCCTGTGAACATCTGTTTGTTTCCATCTTAAATCTGGGTATCAGATACCTGATTTTAGAACTGACCCGTGGTGGCCAAATAACTCTAGCAGTTCCAAGCAAGAGTTTCAGATCCATCCTGATTAGACCATAGCAGTAATGTTTTCTGAGCCTAGTTAAAGGAATGAAATATGCCAGTTTACTAAGCAATTGGATGCCCACCCATGAACTTGGAGAAATGTCAACTTCCCTCAAAACACATGAGTGAGAGTTGGAGTAAGAAGGGAAAACCTAAGTCTTTTAGAAGGGAGAAGATGGAAATGGATGCTGGGTAATAGCCAGTATTGTGCACTACATATAGAAGTCACAGTGATTCAATATAATGAATAATTTTACATATGTAAAGTATTGGTACTTTTGTAGGGACATTTTGAATGGCCTACAGAAAATACTATAAATAGTATTTTTCTGAGCATCAAATTTTCAGGGGAAAAATCATCTTTCTGTGGTATTTTAGAATATGTGATAAATATAAACCAGTTATTTGTTTTATCTGAATGACTTATTCACTTTAACATGATAAGATATAGCAATCTGTATCATGTCATCTTGATCTTTTTTGTGAAAACTCTTCATGACTTCACAACATTGCTATGTAGCAGATTCTAGTCTTTGATCATATTTCTGGAGATTACCAGGCAAATGTATTACTATCCTTTTTCTGGTTACTGTTTTAGAGAAAAATATGGTTCCTAAGGGTATCATTTTAAGTCTGTATACTCTTTATTGGAACAAATACTATTTAAGAACTTTAAAGGTCTATGAAAGCCTCCTGCAAAATGGAATTAGCAATTAAAACAACGAAAGATAATAAGAAGTCTAAAGACTTTAAAATAAAGCCCATAACTCTCAATCTTAAGACTATTGTATGTATAGTTGTAACTGACCCATGTTAGAGTTGATCTATTTAATGCTGATAATAATGCTGTTACTTGGTATCCCCAAGTTGTTTCCTAACAGGAGAATGAACAGAAAATCACTTGCTATTTATGAAGTTTAAATAGACAGACTTCAGTCATCTGTCTTCAATTTAGAATTAAAGTTTGGTATTAAAAACACTTGAGGAAAAACAAAACCCTATTAGCTCTTGTCCAGTTGTGAAAGACTCATCAAATAAATCTCAGTTGAGGGATATTCTCTCGAACACCTGGTAGTACTACTGAAAATGCTCAAGGATCTTAAAAACAAAAAAACAAGGGAAGTCTGAGAAACTCACATCTAAGGAGATCCTAAGGAAAACAGGACTAAATGTAATGTAGGATCCATGATGGGATCCTGAGGAAGAAAGGACATTGGGGAAAATCTAAAAGAAGGGTAGACTTTAGATAGTCATAATATAGCGTAATACTGTTTTGTTTTGTTTTTTAATTGTTTTAAATATATGGGTAAATGAGAGTTCTGTACTATTTCACAATTCTTCTGTAAATCTAAAACTAAAGTAAATTAAAAAAATTTGGGAATATATTTTTGCATAAAACAGTGAGTTTCTGCAACAAGGTAACTGTAGCAGACCTTCACTGCTTCTGCTTTACTAAGGCCAGTAGTCCTATAGGATGTTTGGGGTCCTCTCTGGAAACCTCTAAAGATGAGGTTTTGGACCTTGTTTGGGGTTTACAGCCTCCTGTTTGTCTGTCTGTTTCACTATAATGTAGTATACATTAAGAAATAAGGAAAGTAATCTCAAATGTGGACCAAAACACGTACAACAGGTCCTCAGATAGCTTAGTTTTTTTCAATGTTTCCATATATTTATGGATGACAAAAAAAATCCCTAAATGACGTTGCTCAAGGACCTGCTTTCATTATATATAATTTTGCATAAAGTCATATAGTTTTTAATTTCTACCTACTTTTTAAAGCTAATTTTTTTTTTTTACATACTTATAGTTGCTTCGCAAGTTGCAAAATAGTAGAGTCCTGTAAACCCTTTACCCAGCTTCTCTCAATGTTTTCATCTTATGTAACTCCAGTGTAGTATCCAAACCAGAAAATTGGCATTGGTAGAATACTCTTAGACTGAAGAACTGTACTTTTGTTTTCACCATTCATTTAACCTATACTCATGTGAGTGTGTTTGTGTGTGTGTGTGTGTCTGTAGACTTGAAAAACTACCACCACACAACAGAACTCTCCATCACAATACCCACTTATATTTTGACCCTCTCCCATTCCCAGTATGTTGGCAGCCATTAATCTTTTCTCTGTCTTTATACTTTTGTCGCTTCAAGAAGGTTTATATAAATAGAATTGTACAGTATGTAACCTTCAGAGACTTCGTTTTTGTCATGAAGCATAATGCCCTTGAACTCCATCCAGGTTTTTGTATATGTCAGTTCCTCATTTCACCATTCCCCAAACAGAGGGCATTTTAGTTGTTTTTGGTTTTTGTTATTATGAATATTTATGTACACATTTTTGTGTGGATATAACTTTTCATTTTTGTGTGATAAATACCCAAGTGCACAGTCACTGGGTCAAATGGTAATAATGTATGTTTAATTTTATAAGAAGCTGCCAAACTATTTCCCAGAGTGGTTCTACCATTTTGCACTCTCACCACTGATTATCTACTGTTTTCATGTTTTTCTGTTCCAGTAGTTGTATAGAGATATCTTATTGTTGTTTTAATTTCTGTTTCTCCAATGACCATCATTTTATGTACCTATTTTTCATCTACTGTTTGATGAAATGTCTGTTCCTTTTTTTAAAATTTAATATTAATTGAGGTAACTTTGATTTACAAAATAATATAAGCCCATATATGCAGGTTTCCCATTCCTCAAATATATACAACAACACACCCTGCCCACCACCAAATTACCAAGATCTTCACATTGTCCATGGGACCACACCACCTCATCCTACCCACTGGCCCACCCTCTTCTTTACTAGTAATCTCAATTCTATTGTTAATGTCCAAGGGTTGTTTTATATTTAGTCTGTTCCTTTGCTTTCTTCCCTTGTATTCTGCATATGAATGAGATTATCTAGGATTTGTCTTTCTTTTGTCCACTTTATAATTTAATCATTCTGTTTTTTATACTGATGAGTTTTGAGTTATTTATATAAGCTATGACGTAAGATACATAGTTTATTAATATGAGCCTCCAATCTGTTTCGCCTACATTTTACTAAATCTGTAACATCTTGCTTTTCCTAGAGGTTCAGCTCTTTCCCTTGAGATGATTCCTACCTTTTAGCTCAGAAGACAAATTTTATGGATTTTTATTACAAAAGAAATAGTGTTTTTTCTACTCTCTCTGCACACCTTATTCAAGAGATTCTAACACTTTCCTTTGGGGATATCTTTACTCACCTATTTGGTTTAGAGTGGTAAGATTATCTCCCCCAGTATGACTAACTCTATTGAATTTATTTATTTTTTTTTTTAAGGAATGGTCCAGGGAGGAAGGCAGACAAGTAGGCAAGCAGACAGGAACAGAGAAGAGGAAGAAGAATTTTATTTTATTTTAATTTTAGTTGTATATCTTGATTGTTACCCCCCCCCCCCATCCCAGGACGTGAACCTGGGTCCTAGGGGTGTATGTGGACTGCACTAGTCCAGAGATTAGTTAGCATACCTAACTGCTCCTCCATCAAGGTGTGTATCTCTTGAAATTTTTATCTCATTACTATGAAGTTAGCCCCCTTCAGTATTTATTCAGGCTAATACCTTTACGAGAAGTGTTTTCTGGCTTAAGATCCTTGTTTGTTTGTTTGTTTGTTTTCTTTCTTATTTTTTCCCCCACTCTGTGACCATCTGAGTTTCATTGTCAATTTTTGCCATCTGAGTAGCAGTGGTCATCTGACAGCCAACCTTGTGAGTCTAATAAACTTGGACAAGAATTCAGGATTGAAGAGTTTTTTTTGTTCCACATCTGTTGGCTTCTGTTATCAGTACTGAAGAGCTAAGGACTCTCAAGCTTTGCCTTTCTCCTAGCCTTCATGATGTGAAGATAAAGAAAAATGGAATTTCTCAGGAAAACCTCTACTTACTCTGAGTGCCTGCTGTGTGCCAGACATTGTATGCTAGGATGACCTCTATTAAAAGGATTCAAGAAGGGCATTTGCTCTTTCACTGACTGGAGTTTGATTTCCTTTATCATCATGCTGATCACTGTACACCGGCAGTGAGGATGATTGAGGAGCAATCTAGAGCTCTGCTCTCTTGTCACTTACCTAGCTGATAACAGAGTGAGCATAAGGAACAATCTTCTACTTTTAATTACAGGATGAGTTGGAAACTCAGAGAAGTTTAAGATATTTGTCATTCACATTTTCACAAGGGAAAAGATAACTATATAGTAGCAATTTATAAAATATTAACCTATACCTAGAGATTCCAAATAATAGAAATTTCAAGCAAGAATGTTTATAAATCAAAATTAAAGTAAATGTTAAACAAAAGCAAATATAACCCTTCTGGACTTTGTATAATTGTTATGTAGGAAATTTTCTAGTTCTATTTTGCCTTTTTTTTAGATTACCCTACAAACACTGTAAGTTGCTTGGTAGCAAAATTATTATGAAACTAGCTCAGAATGTAATCAACTTGGTGACTGAAAACCCAGAGAGGACCTGAATAAGAGGGAAGGGTTTTTCTCTACTGTTTCTGGATAAAGCATATGAAAATCTGTTTCTATCTGAATGAATTCTTTTCCTTGCCGAAGGGACAATAGATAACATTTAGAAAAATCCGATCTTTGTGCATACGTTGCTAAGTTACTCAATTTTGAGCCATTTTCTTTATAATACGTAATCATAAAAGAACCACGAGATAGATGCAGAGATAAGAAATAGGGAGAAGAAATCAATAGTGTGAGTAAATGGGAAACTGATATTATCATTAAAGTCCTGGATGTGGTAATAGATATATTAGATTACTGGAAGAGAAAAGATAGTTGAATACTAGCCAAGACAAATTTTTAGCCGCAAACTGCAGTGCTTTCAATTTTAAAATCTCTTATTTTTGTCTTCTTAATTTCCTCAGAAGTGGACATTTTAGTGTTGACCCTTAAAATATTGTTTACTGATTGAAATGATTATTTTCCCCAAATTATACACAAAAAGGATCACTCATATCATGTACTTTGACTTATTACCCTCATACCCCATATTGTTTTGATTTTCTGTGACTGAATACTGAGTTTACCTGGAGAATCTTATAAATCTCCATAGATACTCTAGCGTAGATTATTAAATACAGATATGTAAAATATCAAAACCATCTGTCACTGTCTTCCTTACAGAACTGGCCTTTTGGCCATCTGGCCTTTCTTCCTTCCCTTTGCTCTGTTGTCCCTCCTTGGTGTGTTCCCCCCTGCCCACTTACCTCTGTCCATCTCTGTTCCTCACCTGGCTCTTTCCTGCTTCTGTGTCATATATTTGTGTGACGTGTCAATACTCCTTTCGGGCTTTTGGCAAAGCTGTTTTTTCATGCTTTCAAAGCACACCTCCTCAGTAAACCCTTTCTAAGCGCTTCATACAACTTCTAGCTCCCTGTTGTATGCCAGAGACCCCAGTTCACTTCCTTTTTAGCACTTCCTCACACATATGTCTCTCACCTGAACATCAAACTCTGTCAGAGTACAGACATTTTGGGTCCTGAAATATTTCACGAACTATTGGATAAATAAATATTTTAAAAAGAAATTAATATGAAGGTCCTAGGGGCTCCTGCTGAAGGGCATATGAGCTGAACTTGAAAAATGCGTTATTGAAAGCAGTGGAGGAAGATGGACACGTGAGAGGGGTGGAGATGGAAGACACTCAAGTAAAGGCAGGGTTATAAAACAGCAAGCTGTAGAAAGGAAGTGAACCTGCACCTGTCTGTGCTGGGCTGGATGAGAGATGGGGATAAAGAATAAGCTTTGGGGAGTCAGGAAAATCTTAAATTTAGGGGAGAGACACCATCACAGTGATAACTGTGGCATCTGGTAGATGAGTAAGAGTGTTCAGTGAATGCTTAGGAGTAAAAATCTGCATACGCCACTTCCTGTTTGGCTGATGTTTGCCTCATCAGTGACTAAGCTCATTAATGATCTAGAATGAGACGGAATCTGAAATCTAAAATTGTTTGGTTAGTAAATATTTACTGATGCCTACTCTGCATCAAGCATTGCTTCCCGAATACAGAGGACTGTGACAGCCACTGTGCATGAGATTTGCAATATTGTTTTTGCACACCTAAGATGCAACACAACTGAAAGATTTAGCTATTGATACTTGAGCTAATGAAGACAAAAGTGGCAAAGAGTTTCCTTAATGGGAGGAAGATATATTTAATTGAATAAAAATAATTATTTATTACTCAGTCCAGTAATACTTAAATATCTGGAAGCAAATATACGTAAGAAATAGTATTATTGAAATGTGTGTTGCTTTTAAGAAACTCCGTGAGTTGCATGGAAGCATATGTTCTTTTCTTATTGTCCATTCTGATATGTCATTTGCTTACTCTCTAGAGAGCAGATCCTCCTATGCTTGGCCCTACACACATAACCCTCTCCAGCAACATCCTTAAATTACTAATGTCTCAAATTTTACATTGTTTTGAACTGAATTGCAGTGACTGGTTTCACTATTGTTTGCATTTATTTACAAAACTGAATTCTACTGAAATAACTTAGTCAGCAAAGAGTGTTTCTGTTGCATAAAACGGGGTACGTTTCAGTCTTGAGAGTAGTTCATGTTATTGACACACAATAAAATTCACCTCCTCCTTCCCCAGAATGTTAGTGTTCAGAGCTATTGCTTATTGATAGGGAACAGTAGTGCTCTAACAACGTCTGGAAGGAATGTGGTAGTGGCTTTAACCATCCAGAGCCCCTCTGAAGAGAATTTCTTTCCATGGAAATTATTGGAGTCACTGAAATAAAAGAGTTTAATTTCTATAGCTCAGATTTATCTGTTTGTTTTACACACTTACCTTCCATAATTTTTTAAAAAAACATAGTAATAACAGCGTATATGATTTTCCTCAGAAATGAGGTTAAATACATGTTAATTATTCCATAAATACATTCTCACGCTCACAAAGCATAATCTTTAGTCTTTTTTCATGCAAGCTATGAAACTTGAAAAATAATTTAAAAAGATGGTGATTGAATGTATTTATCAATATTTGGGGTTTTCAGAGTTTCAGTGAGTGTTCTTCGGTGGAGGAAGCTCATGGTGTATAGAAATCTGTTCAAGCTGTGCTGCGTGAACCAAGTGCCATAATACTAATATCTAATGTAACAGTAATATAAACCTGGAATTGGTAGTTCTGAATCCAAGATTGCTTGCAGCACAGATTGATGTGTGAACACTGTATTTATGGGACCAAGACTGCACATTTGCTCTGCAGCTGTGTTTAACGGTTATCAGTTTGGCGCATGGCATGATTGTTTTGGAGGGAGAAAAGACAGTTCAGATTCCTTTTGGCAGTTCTGAAGTAACTGAAATACCTACTGCTGAAGTGAATCATAGGAACTTAATTAGATTTGCTACATAATTAGCATTTGAGGAAACCTAAGGAAAATCCTTGTGGGTTGGTGATTTGTTATGTCAAATATAAGCATGCTTATTTAGGGGATTGGGAATTAAAAATGATGAAATAGCTAGTGCATCATAAACCCTGATATTTATATACACATAAATATTTTTAATCATGCTTTTAAAAGTGATACTTTCCCAGGGATGATTGGAATGCTGGCCCCAGACAACTGGGACCCATCTGAGTCACACATGGAGCGGAGCCCTCTGCACACAGCCATGTCCACTTGATGGCACTTATGTTCATACAACTAGCTTTACAGCTATAATGAGAGCCCACATCTAGTTAATAAATAGCCTGGTGCCAGCTGTGGAGACAGTGCCAGTAACCACTAATTGAAGCTGGTGAGTACGTTCTAAGACAGGGAGACCCAGTACTGTACTTGAGTTTACATTTAAAGATTAATTTAAGGGTAGTGTCTTATTCCGTTGTTTCAGTAGCAAAAGATAATAATTTTATTCTTCAAAATAGTATATGTTCTCCAGAAATATTCTTTTGTAGTTCTAGAGTTGGATAAAATGAGTTAACTAAATAGCTATGGAATATTTACTGTAGAGAAAGGATTAAACTTCATATTCCAGTGTAAGGTAAGGCTAGCATAACACTTGTAACTTATGTTTGTTAAAAAAACTTTTTTAATCTCTCAAAGAAAAAAATCTCTCAAAAAAATCTCTTACCCAATTGTTTAAATTCATCCAGATTTTATCATATATATGAAAATAAAAGGAAGCTTAATTTCCTTATAAAGTTCTTCAGTAATTTTCTTTACTTGTGTAGTAGAAGAAACTTTTATCTTACATGGGTTGAATATCCAGTTCTTGAAAATTCAAAACCTGCTTCACAACTCCAAGTGGCAGCTCAGGCCCTTCTCTCACACCAGCTACTAGTAATCCACTAGAAACAAGTTTCAGTCCAGTCCACCCTTCCCCTCATCTCTTCCCTAGCAAGTATCTAAAGGCATCAAAAACTACAAATTTCAACTTAACTTACTGTGACTCTGATTTCACAGACCCATCTGTTCCCCAGTGACACCCCTTTCCCCAAAGGAAGCACAAAACTGCTAATCTTACTGAACTTTGTTTTCTTTTTTCATCTTGATTGGACAAACAAACAGACAGCTCTACCACTTTTCTCTTTCACAAGTATAATGGTAGCACTAGATACAAATTTTACCTTTTATCCAAGCAATACCCTAACGCTGGTGTCTTGCAGTGTACCCATGTTTAACCAGGGAAACTGGTTCAAATCTCAACAAAACTTGTGTGCACTTGCATGATCTTGGTCACCTCACGTAACCTTCACCAACCTAAATTCCTCACTCATTGCTGACACATAGAGTTGATGAAAGAATTGCGTGAGACTATAAATAATCGTACTCATTTATTATTAAATAAGAATATCCTTTGATCAGTATTTAGTAAATGTCTGGCTTTTCTGTTCTCTGTACTCATGTACATACTCCTTTTTCTGAACTGATAGATGTGTGGACAAATACATTTCTTTTCCTAGAGGTATCCCTTTGTTTCTGGGGATAATGCCCATGATACATGATACATTGATTAAACACAGGATCTTTTTTTTTTTTTTTTTTCGTGTCTGATTGTGCTTCTGTATTTTAATATCTGTGTTACATGATAAAGAGGGAAACTCCTATGATTGCTTTAGAGGAATCACTGCTGTGTCTTAGCATCTGATTCCTAACAGAGTGAACGGATTGAATTTATGAAGTGCAGCCTTAATTGGGTAGATGAAAAAAGAGTACCTAAATGCTCTGATTCATCAGAATAAAATAATGTAAACATTTTCCTTTCATATAAACTATATAGAGTTAGTTCATCTAAATTTATTAATAAGCAATATCTTTGGATATTTCTTTCACATTTTTTATACTTGTTGAAGTAGCCTAACCCAGGTCGCAGTCACTAACCACCCCTTCCGTGGTTTTGTCAGGCTTTGTAGATATTTATGAACACTGAACAAGTAACATAGACTTTGTGAGAATAGACGTGCAACAATGAGTTTGTCTTACCAAAATACAGTCTACTCAATTATGGGAGTTAAAAAGGAGTAAGCAGAATGAATTTTCCCCCTAATTCTTAATTATCTCTTGATTCTTGAAATTCTAATATGAAAATGTCTGCACGCAAATGCATAGACTTTCAACCCTAAAGGATTTTATCATTTGAAATATCCACCAAATTTGAAGATAGTAACAGGTAAGTACAGGAAAGAGGAAAATTTATGTTGGCATCTCATTTTATTTTGTTTGGAAATAGACAATAATTGCAGTTACTAAATTTGTTTTAATGAGTGAATTAATGTGTATCATGTTAGCAAAATCATTTGCATATAAATAACAAGTCTTTTCCTACTTAGGTCAGATAGTCCAGCCAGAATTTTGTTTGCTTTGTTAATTTGCTCAGTTATTAAACTTTGGGAGTACTACTACTTCAGAGATCCAGTTAACAGCGATTTGACCACATGTCCCTAATAACAGGTAATAGCCTGGAGCATTTGTTTCTGCTCTGTTTTCTTAGTAAAACTGCAGTGATCTGGTGACCAGAATTAAACTGCTGGAAAATAACTTGATCAGAATTATTCATTCAGCAAAACCAAGCTTAAAGGCTGACTGTGCTGCTGTAACACCTAAGATTAACTTTAAAAAAACATTATTTTTAATTTTAATAAAAACACTGGCATGTCTCTTTTTACATTACAGTTGACTTTTTCTGTTTTCATTTTCTACATTTAGCAAATTGTTTTTGCATTCTTTTAAACATAAACTAGAAGATAGAGATTTAACAAAGAAGGAAGAAACTAACAGAAATTCCTAAGAATATAATTTGTAAAATAGCAAATATTTTAGCCATTATTTTTTATAGCCATAGCTTTTCAAACTTTCTAAAAAGGTGGTACTACACCATAGGAAATCACCATGCTTTATAATTAGTCTTGAAGCTTAAAAAATTGGTCACAAAATTGGACAATGACAACTCCTAACAAATATTTCTTAACGAAGTTCCAGTCCCCCACTTTCTAAAAGAACATATTTTCATGAGACAAAAGAGTCATGAGATTCCTTTAACCAGAATTGATTTCTGTCTTCCAAGCACCATTTGGTGGTGTTAGAATGTTATACAAAGAATTTTGTGGAAAAGCAAGCAGAAAACTGAATGCTTTGTACCATCATCAAAAGTTGTTTTACAAGAGTATTTTAAATTTCCTGATGCCAAGCCAAGCAAAAAAATCCTACCTTACAGACAGTGATTTGTTCATGAGATGACCCACGGCTGCAAGTCGCTTATGTTTATCATTATGCATCCACATACTAAGGAAATTCCACTTTCAAACTCGGCTGCCGTCGATGCTTTCTTCTATACGAATTTTGAACTATAAAATTTGAGAAGCTTAGGCGTCTGTGGAAATTTGAGAGCATTGCCACCCCCCCTTTTTCTCTTCTATTGAATATAAAATGTTTTAACAAAAGCTTTTAGCAACAGTATATTTTAAATGTCAAAATTTGCACATAGTATGGATTTGAAAAGAATTAAAACTTTAGACTTTGAACTTTTAAAGCCTCACAATATCTTTGGTGACTGATCACATCAGCAAATAAACAGAATGTATTGTAGGAAAATTTAATGAAGAAATTATTTTTTAAGGCATTATTTTTACACAGTGCTGCTCAAGTGAAAATGGGGATCCAGCTTTGGGCCATAGCACAAGACTCTCTAGGGGAGTCTGAAAACAGAACCAGACTCCACAGATTTTACCTGGAAAGCTAAAATGGTCTGAATGGTGGGGGTGCTAGTTTTATCTGTGTGATGGCTCCTTTTGTTTTCATAACCATTAAAATAAGTTAGCATGAAATATGTAATACAGTTCCTGGACCATAATGAGCACTATGTACCTTTAAAAAAGTGATTTCTGATTAGATGAAAAGTTAGAGAAATTAGTTATCATGTGCTTTTACTTATTTCTTTTTTAAAAATAGTGAAATTTATGAAATTTATCAGTTTTAGAAAAAGCAATGTTATAGAAGTATTGATTTTAATGTTGTCTTTTTAAAAAATTGCCCTACTTCTGTTGATATGTTGATTACTAGATCATTTTATATTAACATATGTTTATATTTTGACACGGCTGTTGAAGTAGAACATGAATTATTTCTGTGCGTATTCGAATACCATTCCCCAATTTTGTTTTAGGTTGCTAGAGAGTTTCTAGGGAAACCCATTTATGTCATAAATAATATTTCTGTCGAATGTCACAAAGTAAGTTTTCATTTTAAAAATGGAATTTGAATTTAAATGAAAATCCTAATTTAGAAGTCAGAACTAGCTGAGAGAAAATCTTAGAAAACAAAAATTGTATCAAACTGCCAGTAATTTGCATTAAGAATGGATTTTTTTTAAGTCAGCAGACATTGAAAATATTCAGTTGAAGTTAAGAGAGATCTTGACTTTTTGTTTAGTCAAGATTATGATTTCACATAGAAGGTTTGCTAAAATAGTTATGCTTGACTATGTTTTAGGTGTTATAAATAGTTGCATGAAAGTATTGATATATTGTTTTATTTACTCATTTTGGTTCAGCATATTTTTTAAATAAAATAATGTATTTCTTTTGTTTATAAAGCCATACTCATTTTAAGATGCTGAACTCATTTCTCATCAACTGTGTTTTAAAAGTGAGAGACCTCGTATCAACAAGTGTTTGTTAGATACTACATTTCATGTGCATAGTATTAGATAAATAAAATAAACATAGCTCTAATATTTAGTGGAGCATTCTGTTAGTTTGGTGGTAGTTTAGGGGACTCTGCTATCAAAAGAATTAATTTTATAGATCTGTGCTATCTAGAAAATTGCTATAGACTAATACATATTTTAAGCTTCATTTCTAAAATATGATAAACATTATTGAAACCATTAGGTTAAATGAAAAAGTTTATATTCATAAAGTTCTATTTGTTTAATTCAGTAATGAATTTAATTTAGAGTTGTAGGCATAGTGCGTTCACAGGTTTCTATGACTCATTTGCTGAGAAAAGTGTGATTCAAGACACCAGAATAATTTTTTCTCATCTACTAAAACTCAGGTTTTGGCTATGGGTAAGTTTTCATGGCAGATTTAAAACAATTAAAAAAAAATTACTGATATTTGGAAGCTAGTGATATCTAACGCTACATATGTAACTAGGGCTAATCAACTTATTTTCAAAATATGTCTCTAAGTTCATAGACTTTAGAGCTATTTAATATACACTGTGTTGTTATATTAGTCTATCTCATAGTTTTAGAGTTTAACTCTTGCAATCTCTTGTGACCTCTAGGCAACTCATTGCATTTAGAAATCAAATATCTGTTATTTTATTGTTCATAATAATTAGCAAAGGCTAAATGGTAGTGAAATTTATGTTTAAAACTAAGCACAATCGCAAAACATTTAAAGCTATTTCTTAATATTTTCTCCTAGAGAAAAAATGAAAACTCTGACTGTATATCTTGTTCAGTACTCATTGCATTTAGAGTTTAATTTAACCTCACTTCCACCCCTTTCTTATAAAGAAAACATATTCTCATAATAATTGTGCTATTGTAGATTAATAATAATCATGAATGTTTTTTGTTTGCAAAGTAGTTAAAAATCAATTTTTGAATTATTAATTTAAAGTGAATTCTCATTATTAAGAGGTGGACTGATATTTATCATTTTGCCAAGGAGAATATAAAATTCTGACATCAGATAATCCAGTGAGATGCCTATTTTGACTTGTGATTTGTTTCTCATTATAGTGCCATGCTTTTTTGACTTCTTACAGAAAAATTGAATAGTTTCTCAAGAAAATATATTTCATCAATTTATAATAACTGTAAGAAAATATAAATATATAAAAAGACCTGAAGTTTCATATCTTACTTTAAACTTTCTAACTCAAGATGAAATACAGTCTTGCACAACGGACTGTATCTAATTTTATGTCATTAGAAGAACAGAAAATTATTATTCTTAGAATCTGGGATTTACTTGAATTTAAAAAACAGTTGCTTTCAAAACTTAATGATACTGTGATTTTCTTTCTTTTTTAATTGATTTTACCGAAAGAATGTATAATAACATCGCATAGGTTTAAGGGATATATCATAAAATCTTCATCTACAGATGTAAATCTACATCTGTATATATTACAGTAAAGTCATGACTATTTCATTTTTTCCTTCACTATACAGTTAATCCTTCTACCCCAGTTGTCTCTACCCATCTCTTTCTGAATCCACTGATTTTCTTTTTTGGGGATAAAAGTCTATTATTTGCTTTAGTTGATTTTTTAAAGTCTATTTTTGTATACTTTTTGACTTTTTTCTAGTGGTGTGCATACCTTAATCACATTCAGTTACCTGTGGAACTTTTGAAAGTTAACTGATCAGCTCCTTTTCTCTGGTAGCACTGTTTGAAAAATATGTTAATGTGTATTTTAGGGTATATATGTGTGTGTTTGGACAGGGGGATTAGGAAGCTCTTGTACTTTCCTCTTTAAGCCACACTTGAATCTGTCATTCTAACCCAGAAACTGGCAGTTTGTGTTCAGGCTCCTTGCTTCCCACCAGGGGGCAGCACAGAATTCTCCTGTTCCTTGAGGACTGAATGCAGCCTGTTCCCTCATCACCTGGTGATCTCTACCTTCCTTCCTTAGGTAGCAATTATCTATTTCTGATATTTTCTTACGGTTTGTAAGACTTAATGTTAGCTCTTCAGTCATGGTGCTTTGCTTCTCATTGTTCAGTCCTATGTAACAGAATCTTGTCTTCAATGATGATTTGGTCTTTAATCTCAAATATCTTGTATTTATTCTAACTCGGAAATCTTAAGAGGAAAACAAAAACTTGTCATTATTGAACACTATGAGGTGTCAGGTATGAAACTAGGTTTCATCCCATATGCTACTGCACAATCTAAAGAAGCAAATAGACAAGGTAACCATAGTTTCAAAGCAATAGATAATACAATAGAATTTTTAAGACTTCACTTTTGCTCTTAAGTAAACAGAGGCTCAGAGATTAAGCCATAGTAGAACAAAGATTCCTGATAGGTTTCCAAATTCCATTCCCTATCAATAGTATTATGTAGCCTTGCCATAAAACAGATTTGTTGAGGCTAACTGAAGCCTCAGTATGGAATGCCTGAGACTGATGTATTCTAACTCCTGTGATATGGGAACAGGAGAATTTATGGTTGGTGTACTTAATACTTTAATGGGGAAATGTGGTTAAATACTGAGAAATCTTGAATGATACCAGGAAAGCCCTAATATGTGTGCATTTGCATGCATGTATATATAACCTATATTGCAGCCTCCAAAACATTAGATTAAATGCAGAACATTTAATTTAAAAAACCTATCAATATTACTTTATTTTAAAATAATAATGAGTCCTATGAATTTTTACTTACCCTCTCTTACTTGCTAGAAAATTTATTGGATCCTTCCTATTCACAATTTCAACAAAGATTCTGATAAATTTATTTTGTTTTGCTATGGAAAATTTTAAATATAGAATTTATTTTGTATGATTTTATGATTTGGAATAATCTGCTTCCTTTTCTAGTTTTTACATAATAATACAGATGACTAATGTATAAACAATTTGAGTTATATTTATCTAAATTATTTAGGATAACATAGGTCCCTAATACCCAGAACCATCTTTTTATTGCTCTCTGTGTTAACTTCATGCTTCAGCGTCGCTTTCATCTTCTTCATGTTTTTGCTTTGACCGTCCTTATACCCAAGGAAACGGTTCTTAGACTGAATTTAGCCCATTAACCCTCTTGAGAGTCTGTTGTGAAATCTTAATCCGAGGTGCTCTCTGAGATTAGCAGCTGGGTCCACTGCCTCTGGCCAAGAGCATGGTCCGAATGCACCCCAGGGATCTGAATTTGCATCTATAGGCACCACAACCAAGATCAACTACTAAAAAAATGAAGCGATTCTCCCTCCTCTATCTTCCTGCCTGCCTGCCTGCTCCTCTTTATTCCTACCTGTACCTTTCCTTTTAAAAAAAAATCTTAATCCCAGCCTGCCTTCCATTGTACCATTCTTTTATTTCCATTTTATTTTTTTCTTATTGCTGTTTTCAATATCGTCTGAGAATTTGCAGAAGAGCGATCAAGAACATGGGTTTGAAGTCAGATTTGAGTCTTAGCTGCATTTGTGCGTATTCGACTTGGGGGAGTTCCTTCACACCTTGGTTTCCTCCTCTCTAAAATGGAACATAAATATCTACCTCATAGATTTGTTGCAATGATTACATAAAATAAAATAAAATGTTACTCATTTAGCAGCATCCCTATTAAATCATGGTGACTATTCTATTATTAACATATTTTAGAAAGAAAATGGTCTTAGTTTAAAAAAGATATTCAGTAGTAAATTCATGACAGATGTAACCAGACTTGCTGTGATCATTTCTCACTTTGTTGTACATCTGAAACTAATGTTAGATGTCAGGTATGCTTCCATTAAAAATAGTAAATTCAAATACCATATACGAGAATTTCACACTAAGGACTTTTGGAAGGAATATACATTTTTCTTTGAGCACCTGATTATTTATGTAAAAGCGCATAGCATGCAATATCTAAGTAGGCATTTCTACATGATTGTTTTAGGGTTCGCTTTCCTTTCTTTTTACTGTATGCAAAGCGAAGCTTTGGACCTGGGATAGCTGGAGAAAAGTTTCTCTTGGCACCTGTCTGGATTCTTTTCTGTTGCTCCTGGTTACATGTTACACTGTGATCTGCTTTGGAACCTCACTGTCACGCCTGTCATTGTTCCATGTGGATTGAGCCAGCGCACATACCAGCTTTCCAGAGAGAGAGACCAGAAACTGACATTTTCTATTTTAGCACATGTTCTGGACACTACCTGTAGGCTACACCCTTGTGTGCTACGTAATTATTTCTTGCTAGTTTTGTGCGGATTACTGTTTATAAATCAAATTCACCAGACACTTAAAAATATCAGTGTTTTTATACTGCTAATAGAAAAGAAGAATATGATTAATCTAGATCATGTTGAAAATTTAGGGCACATAGTCTCTAATTACAGTGTCATATGTGATATATAATGAAGAAAGAGGTATACTTTGTGGAAAATTAATTAGGCACATTAGTCTACAAATCTACCAGTGAAATTCAAGTATTTTTCTGTGTGTGTGTGTGTGTGTGTGTGTGTGTGTGTGTGTGTGCATGCATGCATATGGAGGTGATAAAATTAGACTGAAAAAGAATGCCCTATTTTGATGGTTGTCCAAAGAGTGTATATACTCAATATATACGTATGTATCGTATATGTCATATATATCATTGTATGTGAATCAGATCAGTAGGAAGTAAGATTGCACATCAACTTGTCCCAGATACCTTATTTGCTTTAAAAGAAGTTCAGAAGTCTATGTGAGAAACGACTTAAGTCTCTTTAATATGCTTTAGTTAGCCAAGTGTTAACATCTCAGACTTTTTTAATTCATCAGGTTATATTCTTATAAAATTGAATCATAGTTTTCTGTTATATATACTTGGATTATCTTTAATGACTTTTGTTATACATTTAATGTATTTATAATTAATTCCATAGAATTTATAGTAATTATTTCCAAATTAGGAATATATTATATATAAAATCACAAATTTATGTAAGGTGAAATGGAAACTTTTACTCACATGATTCTTTACCCTACTCTTTTTCTTTATTTAATTCATTTCATTATTAAAGTAATTGTCTTTATGTGAAATGACTGACTCATAAAAACGCAATACAATCCTCACCACCTTGTCACTCTTGCCAAAAGAGGACACTGCTGTTTATGGCTTAAGTGTGAGCTCCCAGGTCTTTTTCTGCGTCTGAGCAGTTATATAGATGTATTTATGTAAAGACTGATTCTTACATTCTTGAAGAATTAGAAACATTGCCATGTTAAAAAAAAATTTAGTTTGATAAAGTGAGTCACTGTGCTAAAATAGGTGATTTTCACAAACCCTGGCAGATCATGTTGTCATAAGCCAGTTTCCAGGAGACTAGATTGAAAGAATAGTGCTTTAAAACAGGTGTGAAATCAAAGGCTTTCAGTGAAATATTTTACCCTTGATTATTTGTATTTTGTAGTACCCACTGATAGTTGGTTTAAGAGTGCAGTATTTGGGAAAGATGGAAAAACAACCCATGTCAACTGAGTAATAAAAGTAATAAAACTGTGTTAATCCTCACTTGACAGTTTGAATCCCTCTAAAATTACTTGTTGCAATCAAGAAACAATTCACCCAATCTGGCATCTCTATTGAGCTTATTAATAGGATTGATAGTGGAATTACTTAGGTGACTCTTAAACCTTATATATGCAAGGTTCTCAAGTGTTAATGGAGATTTCTTGTTGCTAGGAAACACCAACACTACTTCAGTATTTGACACTGTAAGTCGCAGTGGCTGCAGGGGGCAGGAGGAGGCCTGTAAATGGCTGGTTGGTTCTGTTTGGAGCTATTATTTTTTTTCCTGTTCCCACACTCCTTTGTGTCCTAATACTCTTCTCGCTGGAAGAAATGTGCACAGAGCATAGGGAATAGCATCAGGTTTATTAGGATACCTTCATGTAAAATTTTCTACTCAAATGAAAATATAAAATAAATGAGTAAAATATATAAGAGATTGTGAACTTCCTTAAATCCTTTGTAAACCAAGGTGAGGTAGGAAGTAGGTATATAAAAAATACCAGAGTTTTCATTTTTGGCAATAACTGTGAAATGCTAAATGGTAGTAAATGATATTAGTTAAAAATTAACATCATTTTCCTAAGAATAATTTAATCATATAACTTCCTTTTTTGATTTTTTTCAACCCTCTAGGAATTTTATTTTTAAATTTCAGTTTGTCATCTGAATAGCATTTTTCTCCCCTAAGGATTATTTCCTACAGGATTCTTCTGTGGTTGGAGTTTTATGTTTCTTAACCAGTTCTCTAGTCTCATGGAATTCATGGTCTTTCCAGGGAGATAGACAACTGGGCAACTACAGTGGATTCTGCTGAGTTCTGTGCTGTGAGGGGAGTTCAAGTGAAGGTACCACAAGGAAGATTTCCGGGCAGAGAGATGTGTGCACATCAGTCAGGCAAAAAGGAGTGGGCTTGTGGGGTGAAGACAGACAGACAGCATATGGAAGTTGGCCCTTAGGAAAGACCAGGACACAGTCAAGTTACTGGTAGACACTCGTAGAGTAATTGCATAGAAGTGCATAGAATATTTATAACAATTTATTATGTGGGAGCAAGTGGTGGTAAGGGTCCAATGGATATTGGTGAAGGACTGTTGGTTATAGGCATGGTATGCTGACATAGATTTGATGAATGATGAATCTGCACATATAGGATTTTATTATTTGGTAAGTCAGTTACCTCAATAAATATAAAAATAATTTAATATGAAAGTAGTAGATGTTCATTGAATATAAATTACAAAATATGATAAAGCATATGGTGTCATTTAATTGAAGCTACAGAAGTTTACTGTGAATATTTTCTTAGGTTTGGTCATGCCTTTTATTTATGTTTATAGAATGATATATTTGGTCTGATTATAGTTTGACTTAAATAATAGATTTATATAAATGTGTGCATATACTTATGTGTAAATACACACACATATATATAAATCTATATAAAGGGTATGTACTTATATGAAAACATTTTAGTAAAACAGGAATCATGACAAACATGATATTTGTTATCTACTTATTTTAATGCTCTTGGTGACAACTGTATTTTAAGTTGAAATGTTTTATCTCTGTGAGTGAAAAGAAATATTCCTTAACCATCTGTTTTCTCTGCAGGAAGAATGCTTCTTGAACCTAGAGGCTCCTATATCAAGAGTATGTGGGTATGATACACCTTTTCCTCACATTTTTGAGCCATTCTATATCCCAGACAAATGGAAGTGCTATGATGCTCTAAGAAAAATGATCAACTACTGACCACACAGGTAAGTCTGCCTTGCCTTTTGAAAAAAATTAGCATTAACATGCTATTAACCGAGGGACAGTAGTTATGAGTACATTGTATTTTTGTAAATGGAAACTTCTGAAACAAAATGCAAATTTCAGAAAAAATAAAATTTATAGTAATGTATTTACATTTAATAGAAACATCAACCACATGTGTTTTCTTATTTCTATAAAGTAGACACACGTTGACATTTAATTATCTCTAGATGAAGGTATTCTCTGCTATCATTATCATTTGGTTGCAAATATACCTTATCCTGTTATTCCAACTTTCATCCTTATTTCTACATATTTTTATCAGCTATTTGAAGTGTCCATGCTTGGGTAATTTATATTATTAAAAATGTTCTTTTAAGAACAATTTAGACTCCAGTGATTTAAGCTATATTAATAATCTATAACATTCTGAAATTTGTCTTTATATTGTATGAAAAATAGGTTTGTTGAACAGGATATCCATTATTGTTTGTAATGGAAATTTTGATTTGACAAAGAAATTGCTCAAATCTAGCACTGATGCCATTTCCAGAACATTTAGGGGGCAAGTGAGTGTTATAAAATTGTGGACAATAGGTTTATTTATTCATTATAATTTTCTAACTAGTGCTTATCTGCCCTGTTGGTACTGTTATTCTAACAGAAATGAATGCCATTAGAAACTGTTAAGTTAGTTTCAGAGTTTTAACATAGAAGTTGCTATCATTGATACTGATTTATTTTATGTTTATAGCATTTATAAGTTGTTGAACATAGTATAATACATTTTGAGAAGCATAATTTTTCAAAGAGAGAATAGGGTATGTATAATACACAGCCTATATTTTTTAAGAATAAGAAATACTGTACATTTTTCATTTTGTGTTTGGATAGTAAAGCTAGCTCATTTAGCACCTGAGAGAAATGTCTTAAGATTTTTACGATAAAGGAAAGGATGACCCCCATCTGTTACCGCTACCCTCACATTTTTTTGTGGCTCTATTCTGAGAGTATTGTTATAAACTAGAGCCTTTAGTCCATATATCCCTGATATTCTGTCAGATATGCAGAAGTAGAACTCTATATCTGAAGTTCTTTTAATTGAAAGCAACTGCTTTCTACAATAAATCACATTCAGGACTGGTTGGAGAACTTCCTCACTTTTGTTATCAATTTTGTTTCCTTCCACGCACCAATTATAATGGAGAACTATGGCAATAATGGTGGCCATATTCCTTCTTGCTACTTTGAAACTAACATTTTAATGCTTGTTGGAAATGTGCATATGTATATATTTATAAGCATAAAAAATAAACCTGTCATGAAAATATGGTAACATAAGACTACTTCATCTATGCCGAGTTTAATATGACAAAAAGGTAATCACACAATTGAGACTGTTTCTAATTGCTATTGGTTTCTTTTACAGGAAAAAATGAAGATTATGACTAGATATGGAAATATTTTTCTGAAATTTTTTGTATTTCCTCACTCGTATCTCTTCTTAAAGAGTTTTTGTAAAATGAATCACCTGGGATATCAGCTGAAAAAATGACAAAGTAGCTATTATATAATGTCTATGAATCTATGATCTCCATTAAGAGTGTTTCAGATTAACTTTTGAAGGTGTTCCACGTCGTTGTCTTATACTTTCTGCTTAGTACATTTGTAAATATTGGGTATGGGATAGTAATCAATAAAACAAAGTCATATTACCTTTAGTCTGTGTGTCCTTTGTTTCATAAGAATTTTTGTCATAGAGTAATGATTGTTCATTTGTTAATTAAATCAGAGTTAAAGTGAGAGGCTTAGAAATGCTTATTTTTCAGCTTTGTTGTATTTTGTTTAGTTCTTTGTGGCTAAAATGGTTGTATGGTGATAACTCTTTTGGAATATTTTTTCTCATTCTTTCCTCTTGTCTCAACAAAGGCATATAATGGATCTATATCCACTTTCTCTAGACCTGTGAGCAGTCATCCTTGCTCCGCTCCTCCTGATTTGGGGAGATGGACAGCGTGAGCCTGCCTTTTGTTATCAAAAACTTGATTTTTGCTGTAGTTGTATATTTTTTCTCTATACAACAACATTTCCCCCATGTTCTTTAATAGCAGTCTATAGCCAAAAAAGAAAGCTGTTGGCAGCAGCAAAATTTATTGGAAGCCTCTTGTTGGGGACGTTGTCAGGGCCTCTTATTTCTTCCTCTTCTCTTCAAGTACAGCACATACTCATCCCTGGCCTTGCCCCTGGACATGGTGATGTTAGATCTGCCTCTCCTTCCATAGATTCCAGAAGAGTTTCTTTTCAACAGGTTCAGCAGAAACACAGAGAAATGGGGGTCGCAAAGTGTTCTCCTTTCTTTATAGACATTCATGGACATTAAGAATACAAATATATTTTGCTTTAAAGCTACAACTTGAAAGATTGTATCCTGCTGGATATTTGAGGGAGGATACAGAAACTAACGTGTAGATTGCCAGAAAGTCTGATGTAAGTAAAGGCACTTTATCACAGGTTCTAGGATATTAGTGGGCTAAAATAAAGGCCTGTCCTTCATTTAAAAATAGAAATGTCTATACAGTGTAGGATGGGAAAAAAGGTGTAGTTTGTCAGCAATAAGTTTAGAAAAGCTTTAGGGAATCCATTGACTTATGGCCCAGGATATTCTGCGCAAAACATGCCAGAACTCAGCATGGACCTTGGCTTTGGACTTCACGCTCCACTCAGGGCTCGCGATATCTCGCAGAGACAGTGCATTCATGTGGTCACTCCAGCAGAGCAGGAAATATGCAGCAGTCAACCACACCTTGGCATAGAATGTGTTCCCTTCAAATTTGCTTGTTTAGTTCAATTTATTTGTTTAGCTGATATTATTTATGATTTTAGTTGAAGTTAGTTTCAGTTATATTGTCATTAATATCTTGATTTTTTTTTTCTATTTATTTGGTATTCTAACAATTTTCCTTTAGGTATTTTTATTTTCTTTAACTCTGTTTTTGAATACAGCCCTGAGGATAATCTAAGCTCAAAGTGCCTGAGTTTGAAAGCATTTCTCACCTCCAGTTAGCCCTTCATTCCCCAGTCAGTCAATTACTCACATCTCTTCCGAAGTAAATGGCTAACAATTAATACTAAACATATTCTATGGCACAAGGGTGTGTGTGTGTGTACATATATTTTTCTTAAATATTTTTTTGTCTGAAACATTTCATATTGTGAAAATAGTGATGAGATACTCAAATGTTGTGAAATGAATGTGAAATTCAAAATCTCCCACTAGTCCCTGTTTAGCTCCTTTAGGAAAATAACAACCCTGTTCTGCAACTGATAGATATTGTCTAAGTTAACATACCTGTTTAGAAAAAACAAATATTAGAAAAAGAAATGAAGCTCATGACCCCAAAATGCCATCTCTTTCATCTTTAATTCTTCGTGTTTAATTCACATAAGCAAGAAACTCCTGGTGAGAATCGTAAAGTGATGGCTCATAGAAAGATCCACATTTGCTTTAGTGAAATCCCTTTCGCATCAACTTGCCTGTAAGGGACACGTGGTTTCTGGCTGCTTGGTATCCCTGCCCCCACCTTCTTATGACACTACTGCTCTTTGTTTAGAGAACTACCCCTCCTCACCACATGTTGCTCTGCAGGGCCTGCCAGTCCAACCTCTAGCCATCCAGCATTAGCCACAGACATGCCTCTGACCTAGGCCCAGTTAGGTACTTTGGAAGAAAAAGGCAGATTACCCCTGTAGACACTAGTCTTCACTAGACCTAGCCTTGTCAATGACACTAAATTCTAAAAGGCTGGTTCTCAAACTTTTACTCTTCTAAGTACAGGAAGTACACAACTCATAGATGTTAACTAGTTATGAGCATAGTGTTACTTTTAGCAGAAATCTTTGGCAGAGGGGTGAAGAACATGACCCCAAAGCTGTCAAGATGGAATTTCCAGAGATGTGAGGTTTGAAGATTCTGATAGCTCCCCTAGGCCATCAAGTTTGAAAGTAATAGAAAATGTCCATATATGGGCCATTCAAAAACCCAAATACCCAAAACCTCCTTCAATATTATAATGAAAGATATTTACTAGGAAAATGGGAATAAAATAACAAGAATGAGGAATTATAGCTGAAAAGTACTAGAAATAAGATGAAAGAAGACTACCTAAATGAAAAGACATGCATCTGAGCTTTATCTTAAAAATGCTTCTTATGTGAAATAAAAGTGTTCCACATTTTACAAAAGGAACATGTCACAGTTAAAATACGAATTAAATTATTTATGTTCCATATATGTAATATTAAAATGAGAATAAATATTATAGCTACAGAAGAATGGGAAGAACTACTATAGAAGATTTTGTTCCCCTGCTTTGAATTTTATAGATGAAGTAGGACAAGTAATAGGGCTGATCCACAGAAATTCACGCACACACACTCAAGAAAAGTGGAAGCAGGAATGAAAGCAAGTAAACAGACAGGCAAGAAGAGAGAAAATAAAACATTTTATTTCGTTTAGTTATTCATCTTAATTGGTCATGAACCTGGGTCCCTGGGATATAGGTGGACCACCATATTCATCTGCTAGGCCCCCTGAGCATGGCTATCTCACCTTATAATGTGTATGTGAACAGTTAAAATATTGATCATATATCAAGTTACAAAGAAAAAATGATGAATTTCCCCAAAAAGAGTATTAAAAAGGCACAATATTTTTTGTCCACATCCCAAATTAATAGTCCAATTACTTTGAAATGAAAAAAACACCCATCTAAGTAACTGTGGAACCCAGGAAGAAATATAAAACAATTATAAAATTTTTAGAACATAAAGTCACTGATGTGCTTCAGCCAAGATTTTTACATGGTCATAAATTCAGACTTTAAATCTTTTAAAAAGAAAAACTGAAGATGAAAGAATGCAAGAGTTAAAAAGGAGATCATAGGAATAAAATTTAAGTTAAAATCAGTAAGTTCCAAATGAGAAATATGAAACTACAAAATCAAAAAGTTATTTTTTATAACAACGAAGACTTTTCATTTAGTTTATGTCCATGTACCAGGAGGGTGGAAGTTTTTATGTAATAATGATATCAGCAAATAAAGGCCACATGATCACCACACCTGCATTGATTAAAACTGTTAAGTCCTTTGAGGGTAAGACAATATTGAACAAAATCTAATCACTAATCCATAGTATTAATAAACAGGAATCTTTATTAGGATATTTTGTTTCATCATTTAAAGAAAATAATGATATAGGTCTTGTTTTTCTGAAAGTCCTTCAGTTTCTTTCTGATGCTTTCTTGTCTACCATAAATATTTCATTTACTATAAATTTTCGTCATGCACAGTGACTATAAAGAACTAGACCAATTATTTCAGAAGTGCTTTCTAGATCATTTGGAACATCTGCCTACTGAAGATCATTATTTTGTTTTGTTTTTCTCCACTCACAGTGTTTTGCCAGTTCCACAAAGGCAGGAGGTTTGGTCTGTTATGTTCACTTCTAATTCTGGAGAACCTAGAATAGTGCTTGGTCTACAGAAGGCTCTTGTTATATTACCAAGTGAACAAATGAAAGGAAATTTGACCTATACTTGAGTTATACCTTAGCCTTAAAAAATACTTTAGTAGAACCTCTTTAGGTGTGTATGTATTTAAAGTCAAAATTTGGTAACAACATTTGATACTATGTACCATTGATAAACTATTCCACCATATCATGAAGTTGTATTTCATCTCTTAAGGAAGTTCAGGAATAGAAATGGTGCATGTAGAGCTAAGTATCCACCAGGATCCCCAAGAAGTAAGGATTGTTTCTGTACTTTAGACCTATTTCTTCAGATAGATTTCAAAACCCTATATTTTAAGTGGCTCTGTAACAATATTATACCTTAAAATATACCTGCAAATGAGCAAATTAAAATGGAATTTTCATTCAATTCTGTTTGGGGGCAATGAGATTGTCAGTAATTTTCTTTATTAACCTCTGTTTTTGTAGTCACATATGGAAGGCCATCCTGGATAAAGTTAACCTTCTCATGGCCTTAAAAATGCTATATGCCTTCTGCGGTTGGTAGACTTGAAGACTAGAGAGTGGGCCAGTGTTCAAACGCTGTCTCCTTGATCACTATGACTGGTCAAGGATATGGAAAGTGACCAAAATTGGGCCATTCAGAACCCTTCTGTAGGATTTTTTTCAACAACTGGATCTGGAAAGATGTTATTCTGGAGGAAACTTTGGTCAACTTTCCCATGGAGGTGGGCCATCTGAGGAAAGCTGCTGTGCAGAATAGTTAGTGCTGAACAGATTCCAGTCTCAAGAGGCAGTCTTCCCAATGCTGCTTGACTGTGGCCACATACAGCCTCGACCATTTCGTTTTGTGAAATATCACTCTAGGATCCTTCTGATAAACTGCCTTGTTTTTTATTTCACTTGGATTTTGGTCCCTTGCAAGCAAGAGCACCCTAATTTAATCATGCTAATGTTTTAGATTATATTTAATTTGAATGAAGAAAGCCCATGTATTTTCAATAACATACTTGAGGGAAACCCTCCACCTTTGGGACTAGTCTATAGTGTTTGTTTTTTCTTATCTATGACTTGCAGATAATGTTGGGTTAATGTTAAGTGTCTTAGTCATAAAATAAATGAAATCGGATTTTCAATGCTGGCAACCTTTTCTTCAGCTAGAAAAAGGAGCAGCTCCACAGCATATGTCTTTTAGAAACTTTGCTCTTTGAAGGTTTATTCATATAAATTTCTTTACTGAAGTCATGAGACCTTAGAACTGTGGTTAAATTTACCCAATAGCTGATAAACAGCCCTTGGGAACTTCCTTTTTCAAAAAAGTTTAATATGCATTTTTCTAGTCTACTAGCAGAGTTTTCTTTGAGACTATTTTGCATAAATTCCCCATTGTCTTCCTTCCATTGAAGTATATGTTTACTTTTTCCCTTTTTAAAATCTTTTTTTGTGAAACATTTCAAAGAGGTTCTAGAACAATAAAGTGAATGCGTACTTCCCACCCAACGTAATAACTGTACAGGTCATCTTTCCTAGGCTACCCTAACCCAGAGGAAAAATTAAAGCCTAATTAATAGGAACAAGAAGTATTTTAAAGAACAAAACTCTGCCCCAACTGCTAGACCTCCTCACAAGGGTCTCCTGGTTATTTTGAGGACTTGCCAGAAGACTGCTTTCAAAGAGCATCTGAACCACCACATGGAGCTCACACATCCATGGTTGTGGCTCAGCTCCCTGCAGACATGGCTGCTCTCAGGAGCTGTGGGATGCACCTCAAGCCTGCTGCCAGCAGAGGTGCCAACTGAAGTTGCTACTCCCTGCCCTGAAGCTCACTCAGAGCCCAGGGTACTTGATTTATGGTCTATCAATGTGAATCTTCTTGGATCCCTGGAGCAGTGGCAGTGCTCTGTGTTCCCCCTAGAGGCAAAAAAATCACTCACCTCTCATTAAGATACATGGATCTCAAGAGAGTGTGGCTGTGTCCCCAAAATCTCATGAATATTTGGTGAAACAGACCAATTGTACTTAGAATCTCTGTCCCCCTCTGGGACTCAAACCCTGTTATTGGTCAAAGGCTAGCTCCCCAGCCCCCTCATGCTTCTCAGTACACACAGATCAGGGGCCAAGCCACCTGTCAATTCTGTCCTCCAGTCTAGATCCTAGGCAAGGACACTTTAGATCCAACTTGGCATACTTGTCTAAGGAAAGACTTCATGTCTATCAGATTTATTTGATGTTTAGTGTACAGTAATCATTTTCATAAAGATTATGGGAAAAATGCCTAGGAGAAAATAGAACAGCAGTGGTTTGTGATTGATGGTACATTCATATGATTAGATACAGTGTAGAATTTGCAAGTTATGGTTATGGAAATAATGTAGCAACATGGAAACATGCTCATTATAGACTTCAATGGAAAAACCAGGCCACAAAATTATTTGTATATTATGATTACGACTATTATTATTTCTGATTGCAGCTATTATTCTGATTTTGCTTGCACAGGAATAGAGAACATAACTTCAGTGTTAGAATGATGTCCATGAGTTATAACAAAAGATTTTTTTTTTGCTTTTATATCTATTATGCAAAATACTAAAGTACTGAATGTATCTTTATAAACTGTAGCAAGTATTAAGCATTACGTAGCCTTACTGTTCTTAAAAATGCCATCTATAAGCATGAGCATGAGTACAAGGTGAAATAAATGAAATGCATCTCTTTTTTCTTTTCCTTTCAAAATTTCTCTCTCTCTCTCTCTCTCTCTCTCTCTCTCTCTCTCTCTCTCTCTCTTTCTGTTTCTCTTGTCTCTCTCTCTAACACACACTGAATGCTAGATAAACCCAGAAGAGAATATTTAAAAAGAAACAATTTACCATGTATTTTATTGCCTTTTTTTTTTTTTTTTAAAGGAAAGATGCAGGCAGGAATTAATATCTTTTTTAAATTTTATTTGGTTGTTCGCACTGGTTCCCCCCAGAACCAGGACTCAAACCCAGGGGTATGTGGCTTGCTTCTTTGGAGACAGTCCACTTACCTGCTGCTCTGTCAGAGCATGCTGCCTTATACCGTCTTCATACAAATGCCATTGTAAAGTTTTAACCCATTCTATTAAAACTCTGAAGAATTTATTAGTCACAACAGAAACAAAAAAAAGATGCCACATTCAAAGATTTTAATTAACTAGAGTTCAATAAAAGGACAGTATACAAAGGTAAATGGAGAGAATTGAGAAAAAAGTTTGAAACATCTAGAAACTGGCAAAACAGCACCACGTGAAGGAACATAGTGGAGGAATGGACCAGGTGAGAGCTTTAGCCATGGATGAGGGCGGCCTGACAAAGAGATGTGGCCACAGAGAAACAGAACAACTGCTGAAACAGTATGGGCTGCAGGAAGGGGAAGGGTACATATCCTGGTCTCTTTCTGTCCCTGTACCTACCCCAGAAACATGCCAGTACTTCTCACTGGTCTGACTCAAATGTAAACCAAGGCCAAGGTAGCCTGATCCTGCAGTCCCTCTGCAGCCTCTCTGAAAATGGTGGGGCAGAGAGGGGAGGAGAATGGATTTAGGGAGGGCAGTGGAGAATCACCAGCACAAGGAACCCCCAGCTATTCCATGTCCGTAAACAGCCAGGTAGATCTTTACTTAGTTTTTGAACATGATGAAAAACATAGTTCCCCCCTAGTCACACCACCTTTTCCTGGGCAGGCTTCATTCTGTAGCCTGTGTATTCTGCAGGTGGAATATTTAGGGCAGATACCTACACCATGCCTTTACATTGTTTCCCTGGGCATTCTCAGTCTTCCTACAAAGACCCAGATAGGTAACGCAGTTGCTACACTCTGATGGCCCATGCTTTCTTCCTCAATTTTGTTGGAGCACATCCTTCAGTAGACAACATAGAAAATCTTCATGGGAAACCAATTTTCTGAGAGCTCTCTTGTCAGAAAATGACTTTACTCTAATACTTGACATGTGGGTTGAGTGTAGAATTTTAGGCTAAGTAACTTTTTAGTCTCAGAATAGACAAGGTGTGGCTTAATTTTATTCTCACTTAAATATCTTATTTTTTCTTAGTCTGTCAGACTACTTGGAATTTTTTCTTAACCTCATTTTTTAATGTCTATTTTATTTTTATTTTGGCCAACATTAAAAAAAAAAAAAAAACATTTGTTTCCTCTTAGGACTCTTATTTTTAAAGCTTCCATATGTCTTTTATGTGTGTATATAAAACTGTATATACATATATGTATAAGCATAAATGCATATTCATACTGTGTGTTTTTTTTTCGTTTCTCAGGATACATATTAGAGCTGTTGTGTTTTTACAAGTTTTTGTGTTCTCCGAATATATTGTTTCCTCTAGTTTCTCTTTTCCTATATAGTGATTTTGTTGATTCAAGATTGAGGCATCAGAGACTGACTTGAATTGTGATATAGACTTAAAATGTAATATTTCAGCTATAAAAATGAGTAAAGTCCTAATATGTACTGCAACATGAATGCATCTTGAAAACATTATGCTAAGTGAGATAAATCAGATGCAGAAGTCACATACTATGCGATTACATTTTTATGATATATCCTTGTAGACAGAATGCTGCTTGGTGGTTGCTAGGGCCTAGGAGAAGGGAAGAGTGGGGAGAACAATGGAAAAGGGGTTTTACTTTGGATTGATGGAAATGTTTTGAAAATAGAGAGCTGGTGGTTGTACAACATTGTTAATATACTAAATGCCATTGAATCGTTGACATTAAAACTCTTAATCTTATGTTATATGAATATCACTTCAATAATTAATTTGTTAGAAAAGCTGACAGGAGCTCTGTGGATATGTGTGGTGGGGCAGGCATTGCCCTTCACACTGACAAGGCAGAGAGCTTACTGCTGTGAGAGGGCCCCAATGTTCTAGTAACACTTTCCAAGAGTGGTGGCTTAGTCCATTAAGTGTTGCTTGGATCTGGGGTCTCTCCTTTGTGCATCGTTTCACTCTTGTTCTGAGCCTGGTTTTCCTGCTCTCAGAGGCTCTCCCTCTCAGTTTTCCCAGAGGATAGACCTCTGGTCTCCGTGGCTGGATGGACACCTAGTTCTCTTCATGTGGGTGAGGTAAGGGAATCCCTCAGTTTTCTTCTGCTTGTGTCAACACTGCTGTGTGCCACAGACACCCTCTAAGGACTGTGGCCCAGTCAGGCAAACTGTTGGATTGTCATCCTCCACTACCCTTCCCGTGCCTGCAGTGGTCTTGGGCTCTCTCTGGTACAGCTCTGCTCCCTTATTTCATTCCGACAGTGTGCTCAAGTTCCCTCTCCTGTTTTTGTTGTCATTAGAGCTTATACTTCAACTTTTTTTCTTCATTATTATTTTAATGCCACCTTCAAGAGAGAGGGGAGATAAACCTAGAAGCCCATATATATATATATATATATATAATTTTTTATTTATTTATTTTTTTAAATCTGCCAGGAGAACTTGAACTACAGAATGAAAAGACTGTTGCCCAATATTCAGTGATAAAGTATGCTGACTTCCTGGGCAAATTAGCAAATTGTCTAATCTTTCCACGAGTCTAATTTTTAACTGCTGAAATGATGATGGGAAATGGTAAGACATGGCAGGATATGGAGAACAGATCCATTTTTATTAAATACCAGTTGTGTGCCAAGAGAACTACACTTTACTGCTTCAGGCTTCAAGTGTAAAGTATTGAAATGAAACTAATGCTTACCTGTCTTATGTAATTGTTTTTGCAAACTACCTGTTCCCATAGCTCTCTTTGAAGTCAGTGAAAATTAAATAAGGTAATGTCTCTGGAGCCATAGCACAGAGCCTGTGCCTCCATTACAGACCTCTCATGTGCCATTGTCATTTTTTGGTATCTTTGCCACCCCACCCACCCTGCAGCAGGAAGGTTTCCTGCTGTATTCATCATTGTACATGAAGTAGCTCAGTTTGTCATTGTGCAACATATGACACTTCTGTTACAGGAAGACAGTCATTTAAATGGAAGAAGATAAGTTGGTAAATATAAAATGGTCTTAGAATTCAGTGTCAGGTATGACTAAAACTAAACCTTATGTTCATAGATAGTGACTCTGTTTTTTGTTCTTAGAAATCCACTAGTATATGTATATTTTGTTGTAAGGACCAGAGATCTACTCACTGGTTTGTGCAAGATGGAATTCATTCCAGCAAATCTAATTGCTGGAAGAATTCTAGACTTGTTACGAGAATTAGAAAATTATCATACAGCTCCCCATTAATAAAACATCTCTCCATTTTTCTATCTTTCCTTGGGGCCTCGTGGTATGCCCTCTCTTCAGCCTGCCCTTTCCATTCCTCTTTCGCTGCTGACCACAATCCTCTCATCACCTTGTTTTCTGCCTTAAAATGGCAGTCTCTACTGACTGTCTTGCTTGGCTTCATATTATTAAATGAATTCACTATTTCTAATTCTAATTTCAGATACCTAGGTGCCCCCTCCTGGTCCACAGTTGGGGCAGGGTGCGCAGGTGCACTATACATAGACGGCTTGGAAAGATGGCGTCTCTGCTGAGGTACACTAGACAATTCCTTCTTTCTGACAGATTTCACTTTATTGTTATTATTCATTCTTCATAAGTAACACATTTTATCCAGAACTTAGTAGATGAAGGTCAAGTGTGAATGAACATGTTCTCCTTTAGAGGATTTTGTGTAGCAGAGGAGCACCTAGGGGTGGGGATAAGTGGAGGCTCCCTTCAGGCTGTCCATCTGATGCTGCTGTACTGTGATCAGATAAGAGCACTCATTCCACTAGACAAAGTCGCTACTCAAAACAAAGTTCTCAAGTGGTTTCTCAGCACTAGCAGTTAATGAAGGAATTGGTCAATTGGCTTTGAGAGAATGGAACCTCTGTTACACCACGTCTTGGAAGTCACACAGAGACAGAGGCTATGTCAATTTCCATCTTCGTGATTCTCTAAGTGCCAGCTTTTCTCACAGAGGTTGCATGTGGATGGAAAAGAGATGAAGCAGATTTTGAGGAAACGACAGAAAACTGGAATGGCAGAGAGCTAGAGAGTTGCTCCAAGGAGTAGAGATCAACTTTTACATGGAAACAGTGGTCCTGACAGTTGTATAATGCAAGGTCATTTATTATCTTATCTTTATACATACCACTCGTGTGCTCAGCTGTCTGAATTGCTTTGAAATGAGACTGAATATAGCTTAAGAAAAGGATTAATTGTAAGATTAGGCATGCATTGGAAATGGAAGTCTGTCTGGATTCTGAGAAGCACTAGGAAATCAGATTTTTGCTGCTTCTCGGACTTGGCCAATTCACTCTTGCTTTCATGACCTTTGTTTATTTCCTGTTATTTTTCAGTAAAAGGAACTCCCATAGTAGAGGCATCTGAAGTCTTTGACTCAGAATGACACTTAAATTCCCAGTTTCTGTTTCAATCAATTTCCTATACCAAGGATAGAAGAACATTTTATTAAACATATTCATTTATACAGTTTATAAAATTCCTCTGAAGTTTATACATTCTGTTGAAACAAGTGAGGGTAAACAACGGACTTGATGAAGCTTAATGACTTCCCGATATAATCAGAGGTTGATATTGATTTTTCAGTTCTCTAGTCTGACATCGTGCTATCCACAGTGCCCCTCCTGGGGCTTGAATAGTGCTGAGTCACTATTGTAGCTTCTCCATAGTGACCCGGTGATAAGAATAATCAAGGACTGTCATAGAACATATCAAACTTTGTGTAGGGGCATCTCCCTACAGGAGAAAGTTTGAGTAGCCTCTGGAAACAAAAATAGATATTTATACTTTGGAAGAGAGCAGAAAAATCTTTACAGGCAGGAACACATGCCACATTTGATATAAGAAAGGGAGATCACGTCCTCACAGTTGCCCTAAAAATAAAAAAATCGCAACCTGCTTGAATTTTAAATTTAATAAATCTTCTGTCAACACCCTGACTTGAAATAAAAGTTGCATTAACCAAAGATGGGCCTTTAGAAGTAAGTTTAAATAAAGCACCTCCAAAGAAGACTAAAATTCTATGTAATTTTAGGTAATTAAATGTAGCTATTTTGTCATACTACAATTTTCTGCTTTGCTCCTTGTGTCTACAATTTTGATGTTCGTCATGGATTTGGATGGTTTATTTCAGTGCAAGCTTACCCACATTTGTAGGGTGCAAATGGTAATTACTCTCTACCCAAAACCATACACAGTACCCCAAATTCTCAGTTTGATGACACGTGGAAATTTTTAGTAAAAAAGAAAAATGAATGCTCTTCAAATCTGGACACAAACAGTGAAAGCGAAAGTAACTTCAAAAACGTGTGTCTTGGCGGGGTGGGTGAGAATTTGATTGAGCATATTGATATGCACTTTTTTTTTTAAGACTGAGACAACCAGCAATTTGAAGAGCTAATATGTTCTTTATTACAAGAAACTATTGCTTTTAAGAGACCATCTTGTCAAATAAAAGATCATATAGACAGTCACAAGCTGAAGTCCTATGAGGACTTGTGTATAAATTTTTCTCATTCGCTTTTCATCACACATGAAAATTAATGTTTTGAATGTTCTAGGCTTTTGAGTAGGAAATTATTCAGGTGTTAAGCTCCTTGAAGTTAGAAAAACTGACCTCATTCTATGAGCATTGTATAAACTGCATTATTATGGACATAGCACAGGGCTGTGGGCCAGGGAGGTTACAAAAGGAATATAGGAGGATCAAGTCCATGTTCCCCAGAGCATCCAATGCAGTTAAGTAGGAGTGGAGCAGCAGTTTCAAGTTTTCTTTTAAAATAGATAAACTTGACTCTCTGAAAGTCTGAAGAAATTTACTTAAAAATATTAAGAGGTTACAAGTTCAAAGAGGGCATTATAGAACAAAAATTTTGTAGGTGATGAACGTTTGGTAACTCCATGCTTGCTTACAGTCTTCCAGCAGAGAGCACTGGCTGCTTCAAGGACAAAAGAATCACTGTTGTTTGTGCCATCAGCACACAGACAGTTCTGGTAGGATGTATACACGGTTCACAAATAGCACCCTTTGTGAATGACAACATGATAGGCCTACCATGATGCTCTGAGCTTCTTTCTCTTTAAATTTATGTGTGTGTCTGAGTCATTTAGAGATTTAGAGAGTGTTTCTCAATTACCTAGTTGAATTTTCACTGTGAAGTCAAACATGCAGTTGACCCAAACCTGAAATGAATAGGGCCAACTGAGGAAAGAAGGGATAGCAAGCTAGCATCCACAAGACATAGCCTAAAGGATCAGAGCTCTGAAATATGGATTATTGGAAGTTTTGGGATCTGCAGAGATATAGAAAATTGAATTAATCTTTGCTATTGAGTCTGAAGAGGGTATCTGATGAATTGAGGGAAAAACGAGATCTGAGTCTAATTCTGTCTTGACATGAGGTAGGGAGGACCTAAGTCACATCATGGTGGTCAGAGGAAAGCCCTGCTCTTGGGTTTTTTCAAATTAATTTTTAAAAGTTCTACAAGTAAAATAAATATATCAACCTATTTACGAGGAAGTAGGACCTTCTTTCCCTCACTTTATTTGACAAGCTCTTCATTATGACCACTTAATCCCAGATGAGTGAACCCAATCACTTGTTAGGAGCCTCAAACTCTACAACACTCGGCTGAAATTAAAACCTAAAATTATTCACTCTGTAAAAGCAGACTCATGATAATAGGAACAAGTGTTGGAAATTCATAGGAAAACAAGTTTGTTCCTGCTTTGGCTTTCCCAGCACCATGAGTGAGCCTATTAAAAGCAAGATTGCTCCAGGAACTCATTCTGAGCTGGAGTCTACCATAGAACACACTTGGAAATATTTGAAAAGCAAACAACCTCACTGACACTGGTATTAATCTTCCAGGTATAATCACTCAAAAATTCCTTATGGTATATGCAGTTTGTGTTTTCACTAGTACGGAGTGTGTTTCAATTTTCTGCAAGCCAATTTCAGTCTCCAGGCCAACACTATAACCTCGAACCTGGAATCATCAAAGCAGGAATTTCCCTGTTTTTTGACATTAAACTACTCATTAGCTGTTAATGAGGTAGAAGTTGTAGAGCAAAGTCCCCTGTAGGCCAGTTGGCTTCACATTTTTAAAGGCACAGATTGAATTCCCTTCTCTAGGCAACATCAGGCAGATAACTATCATGGGACACAATTTGATCTTGAGAGAGTACGAATGTTTAGTGTACTATAGCCCCTATCAGCAACTGGGGGAGAAAATTGCCAAATATGAAGTATGTCCTTCTATCTAGTACAATCCTAGGCAGTCAGCAACACTTCTCTTTAATGACAAGGAAAAAAAAAAGGAAAAGTTACTTATGTATGACAGTCCAAATTTGACTTGAAACTCATGTCCTTTTGATCTAAAAGTGATATTTTGTTTTGTATTGAATGTTTTACACAATATTTTCACTGTTGATCTTGATTTTCATATATTTTACTATAAAAATATTCCATTTTTCCATTTAATAATACACTGTCTAATATATAGAGTACAAAGCAAGATATATAAATAAATGTGTCCATTTATCCACCATCCATTTATTCATCCAACCATGACTTTCAATCCACATTTCTGAGAGTAGTTTATTCTTGATACATTGACATTCTCTTAGTGGACTCCTTAATTATTCAAAAGCTGGATTTCAATCCTGCTACACTCCCCATATTGCTCCCGCAAAGGTTATTAGCTTAACTTGCATGTTCAATATCTAGTCTCAATCTCCAGCCTGAGAACAGAAAGGAAGAAAGTCTTGTGAGATGAATCATCTTCCTGGAGTCCTGGCCCTGTGCCAGCTGAGAAGGCAGGGATGAAAAGTCTTATTCCCTTCCCATATGTAGCAAGGGAGCTGTTCAGAGGCTATGTTTGAGCAAATAACCAGAAGCCCTTTCTTAAACACTTCTGCTTTGACTTCCGTGACTGGTTATCCTGGTTTCTCTGCAATCCAGTGATATTCTGAAGGTCAGTTCCATAATTTGTGAGGTCTAAGACAAAATTAAATGGGCTCCCTTACTGAAAAAAAGCAGGAAGATGCTGTTAAAGTTATTCAGATATAAAGTCTTTCCCTTTCTTTTGTCGTTTCCCTAGTCATTTGTAATGGGTATATTTTTATTTGCTAAGTAGTGTCATTCTAAATAAAGATTAAACATTTAAATTTTATTAGTATTAATATTACCACTTATCCTTATGCAATACCAATTTTAAATGAAAATTTAAGAGCATTTAACTTACATGTAGAATCATTGAAATCATTTAATTAATATTTTACAGCTCAAACATGTATATGTAGTTCATTCTTACCAGAACAGCAAAATCACTGTATAGAATAATTATTTTAATTCTACTTAGTGATTTGCACACATTCTACTGATATGCTCTATGCTGTCTCACTGATAAACTAGAAATAACTATCAATTCCCTTCCTTTCTGTATAATTTCAGTATAAGTGGTTGGCTTATACAGGGAAGTAACATAAGAAAGAATAAAGTGGGTTTCATTGTCATTCATATTTCATTAAATGCCACTGAGGTCACAGAAACTATGACCTCTGAAGGCACTGTGCCTTCCTCCTGCCTCCACTTCCTCAGTTGAACATGGAACCCACCTACCTCATACACACTTTAAATCTTGCTGAACTCCCACACCTTATGGACACTGGAATTCTGTGCTCAGGAGATACTGTATAAATGGGGGAGGTAAGGAAAGGTGAATCCATATTGCACATATTTCCTCTCCTCGTACACATGTTCCATTGTCCCATCCAAATTTATTTACAGAACACATGCTGAGACGTAAAACTATTAAGAATTTCTAGACCGTAGCACGAGAGCATTTCACGAGACTTGGAACACTTCTGATCATGGAGACTTGTGGGACCGCACAGGTCACACTCCATGAAGCTGGCCTTGGACTCTTTTTTCTCTTTTATTCAGACCCCATAGTAAGTGTCATGTGTAGTTCTATCATCATCTAGCTCTCTTCTTAGATTCTACTCACCCTTATAGATTCAATTAACACCTCTCCGTCTCTAGCTCCCAGCTGTTCTCCAGGCTCTGAATATCCAGTGTTTGCAGAATACACCTCAGCACATAAAATTCATCAGTTTTCTTCTAAAACTGTTGCTCAGTTCAGTTACTGGAGCCAACGTTCTTAGTTACTCTGTCCACAGTTTGCACAATACTGATCACATGGCAGTTGCTTGATATACTCTGGTGTATTGTTCATATTGAAAATTTGCCTCCAGTTACAAACTCGTAGGATTCAGTCTTAGTCATACAGAAACTCATTGCTCTGGTTGTAGAAGACCACATTTTTGTTTTCTCTTTTAAAATTATTCTTATATCTTTAAGATATTGTAGAGGCAAGAATAAATATAAAGTTTAATCATACATTTCTACTTAATACTAATTTAAACTTTAACAGGAAAAGCATTGATATTAATAGTTAAAATAGATGCTGGGATTCTGAGTAGATTTCATTTGCATATGTTTACAAATTTACTTTTCAATCATTCTCAAATACGAAGCTTCATTTCTTTTATTATTTTATTTTCCATTTCCAGATTTGTATGTATATGTACTGTCAAAATATTCTGCCAGGGGGCCTCAGGCTTAGTCCTTTTTAAAGCCACCTTGGCTACTCTCTTTTTATTTGTATTCTTCTTTGTTGCAAGAATTGTAATTGGATGGACTTTAATTATGGTGTCGATATTTCCAGTTCTTCCCACTTCTGGTTAGGACATAAATACAATGAAGTATTTTGTGTTTTTTTTTTTGGCACTTCCACTTCAGAATAGAACCCAGGAAAGGTTGAGAGTGTTGAAACAACACACAAAAAAACCAGGCAGAACTAATAAAGACAGATGGGGGTTTGGATTATTTCAAACTTCATGATGGTCTTTGCTTTATATTTAAGTGAGGTCCAAATCAGTTCCTGTTTTTATGGGACCATCAAGCCAATGTCTAGTCATCTTTGCTTTAGGTTTGGCCTGTGCAAAGACTTTAAACTGCTTTGTTGCCTGACCGGGCTCATCTAGTCATTAACCGCCTTCAGCATCGAGGTAGAATTTGTACTTCTTTCAGATGGCCCAGGCACTGGAAATAATGTGCTACATGTATAGTACGTCCAAAGAAATCCCAAAATAACATGTGGTTTCCAAAGTGGCCCAGAGAACTGGTAGGCAGAAGAAATAGGAAGCCAGTTTAGAATCCAGTATCAATCTCTCCAACCAAACCTGTGTTCTGGCAGAAATTAAAGTGCTAATTATTTGTGAAATTTGAAGATAGTATTTTAAGTAAGCCTTACTGTAGGGTGTTTTGTGATATATTTCATTTATGGCACATTATAGTAATCCTCTAATTGGGAGGTACTCAAGACTATTCATTTGAACAGTATTAATAGTGCTGTGATACTTCATTATGCAACATCAAAACTGAATAAGTAAGTTATCAATCGATTGAATTTGTGATGCACTGTTATGAAAAAAGCAGTAAAATCAGCACCTCCTGCCTTTAGGAAATTAATCTTTCTGAGGCAGCAATGAGATAGGCATATGAAAAATTAGAAGACAATGTAATACACACTGCTAGTTAAAAAAATCAGAAGAGGAACAAACCAGTTCCCTATGGGGAGAAAGTAAGACTTAAATTATCTTTACCCTTGGAATGTTTCTGAAGACTAAAGATGAACTCCTTAGAAGTCATGTGAAAAACAAAATACTTAAGGTGTTTTAGGCATTGATAGTTCTGCTTATTTTGCATTTCTTTCATGTAAAAGAGCATGGCCTTTCCAAAGACTGGGCAGTATAAGGTACTGAAGAGCTGGGATGTGACTCAAGTATGGAAGAATTTGAAAGAACATCTTGTCTTCATAGGATAAGTATTTATTAAAGGCAATGAGGGTGGTGGAGATACATAAATGTTTATTCAGATCGTTTGTATACTTTTAATTGGGTTACTTGTCTTTCTATACTGAGTTTGGGAGTATTTCATGTATTCTAAACCCAAGCCCTTTATCAGACATGTAATTTGCAAAATCTGATTTCTCCTATTTAGTAAATTGTCTTTTCTCTTTTTATAATATACTTTGAAGCACAAGATTTTTAACTTTGAACCCCATTTTATTTATTTTTTCTTTTATTGTTTGTGCTTTTGGGTATCATGTCATTTGCCAAACCAAGGTTATGAAGACCTACTTCTATGCTTTCTTCTAAGAATTTTAGTTAGCTCCTAAATTTAAGAGCTTTGATCCATTTTGAGTTAATTTTTTGTATATAGTGTGAGGTAAGACCTGACTTTGTTCTTCTACATTTGTTTCCGTGCCATTGTTGAGAAGGTTATTCTTTCACCACTGGGTGAGTATTGACACCCTTGTCAAAAAACAGCTGGTCATAGATGTATGGGTTTGGTTCTGGACACTTAATTCTATTACATTGGTGTTTATATCTATCCAGGTGCCAGTAACATACCAGTATTTGTTGTTCATTTTCCTCCAAGTCCATCATATTTAAATATTAAATCCACTCGATAAGGTTAACAGGTTTTCCAACACAAAATGTTCCTTATGTTCATTGAGATGTATCTTGTGTCTCATTCTTTCAGCAAATAACCAACATTTATGTCTAAAATAATTTTATTAAATTATGCTTCTGTGATTATTTTTGATACCTAAAAATTTTAAATAAAATCTACATCACTTCTCTGTTAAAGACACTTCTAACCAGCAACAATAAGATTTTATTTCACAGAGCTGTAAAATGCAAAGCTGCAAACTGTACCTTTCAGCTGAGAATTATCTTTAGTTCTGTTCTTTATCTTCCTTTTGGGATCAGGTCAAAGGAACAGCTTTTATCATGGTCCAGTAGCAGAGAGAAAAAAAAGCAAAGCAAAATATGCTTCGTTTTCTCTAACTTTCTCTGGGAATATGAATCACTTCAACTCATAGTTTATTGACCAGAGCTGTTCACATGAGCTAGCCTGAGCCAATGGCATGGAGGAGTCAAGTCCTGCCTTAGAGGAGGAATATAAGGCAAATGCAGGAGTATTTAGTCCTCTCACAGAGAAGGGCTGCATATAATTTGGAGAAAAATAACATAATCGACTACAGTTCTATTTACATAAAACTTTATGCAGACTGTTGGCTATAAGCATGGTGATTAAATTCCCTTTCTCTCCATTCTAAATTTCCAGCTAATGGCCTCTCCTAACCCAATGAATTTGTAAGATCTATGAGCTAACAGATGGCCTCTGGTGCCTAGAATGAAAAACTAGTGTAGAAGCTGCCCTCCTAGGATATTGAATATCTGTGGTAAAGATCTAGAGGTGACAAATGAAAGGCAATGAGATCCTTGGGAGACACTACTGACTACCCAACACCAATGAGTCACCTCCAACCCTTTCCGATCCCCCTTCTTGGCGTAAATTGCGTTTCTTGGGGAAATTATCTCTTTCCTCTTATTGTTTTAAACAGTTGTGATAATCCCATTCATTTTGTCAACTTCTTTTAGGAAGCCTGTAAGACCCATTTCTAAACAATGAAAGGTGGGGGGAAGAATGCTGGATTTTTTCCAAAGAGACAATTTCCTCACTCTTACTAAACAGCAATCCCTTTTCTTCCTGTGGCCCTTCTATTTGGAAAAGGTGAGCCATCTTTTGATCATGAATGGAAACAGTCTGAAGGATAACTCAGTACACTGGGGACAAAAGAGAAGGAAATAAAAAGAATTTAGATCCTTGGATTGTTTTTGAGAGACTGATCGTATCCAATTTATGTCTACCTCATCTTTGACTTCTGGCTATTTAAGAAAAAAATATTCCTATTATTTAAGCTAGTTGTATGCAGAGCCAGTACTTGAAGAAAACAGCATGTAACTACCCTTTAAAATATTTGAAACACATACTAACAAATTGCTTTATGATCAGCAATGTATGAGAACACCATTTCATGACACTGCACTAGTCTGACAAACTAAAAAAGGCAGCTCTTACTTACGCATATCTTTAATTTAAAATGAAGTCAACTGTTTTCCATAAGTTTCCTTTCATTTTTTTCTTCAGTGAATTGTATTTTCCTCTTCTTTACCAAGTCTTCTGAAAGACTATTGGGTATCTTTCTCATTGTTTTATGAGTTGCTGATATAAGAGTATTAGCAGTATGTCCCTTTTTTTAAGGAAATGTGCAGACAGGAATGAACGGAGTAGGCAGGCAGAAAGAAAGAGGAAGAAGCCCTTCATTTATTTTCATTTAGTTGTTCACGTTGACTAAGCCCCCTGCTCCTGGTCTTAAACCAGGATCCTTGGTATGTATGTGGGACTGCTCCCAGGGTGTACCCGACTGCTAGGCCACGAGGGCACATCCTGTGTCCTATAATTTTTAAGAATATTTTTCCAGTTTGTTTTTCAGTTCGCAAAGAATTTGATTTTATGTGCATAGAAAACATATTTATGTAGCCAATTATGTTAATTATATAAATATTTCATTTTTCAAATGATAATGTAATTCAAATGTCTTTGTGCATAATAAAACTAATTCACTAGGAACATTTAAATTTTCATGAGTTCAAATTTTAAATTTGAATATTTGATACACTTAAAATTGTATTTGTGATGTAAGATGACAAGTTCCTTTTTCAAAATATTCATCTCATCATATCTAAAAATTATGTCTAATGACTTTTGGATAGCTAGTAAATTCACATGGTTCAAAATCCAATAGGTTTAAAATAATATGGTCTTAATATAGAGACAGTTGTTACTTTTTAAATGCATATTCTATCTTGAAAATTAACTTTTTGTGTTTATTTGATTGAGAAAATAGATTTAGGTATGGCTTAGTGGTTAAGTCTGCAGCCTCTAACTGACATAGTCTACATATATCCTAGGATCCCATGTTCATAATCCACATCTGGGGGCAACAAACAGTATGAACAATTAAATATAATAAACACATGCTTCTCCCTGCCTGCCTACCTCTGCCCACCTTGAATCCTTCTTTAAACCTTTCTTTAAAAAAAAAAAATTGTGAACAATTATTTACAAAATCCTGTGTCATCTTCCTATGTTTTATACTTTCTCATTCACGAGATCCTGATTTTACTCATAATCCATTAGAAAACACTTGCAAGCAACTTTTGTTCTCAAGAAATTAACATAGGTGGTAAGTGACTGAATGTAACCTGATGATATATCCATGTCTTAATTCCCACAATCAGTGATTGTAACCTTATATGGCAAAAGAGTGAAGAGCGCTTTATATGGAAAAATATGTAATTAAGTTGATGTTATAGAGAAGCTGTTATTTAGGTGAACCCAATGCAGAAAGAGAGAGGTAGAGGTAGTTTTGAACAGACATGAACAGGAGAAGGTATTATGAAAAAAGAAGCAAAGGTTGAAGTGCTGGAAATACACATCAAGAATAATAACCAAGGATTGCTGAAGACCATCAGAAGCGTAATGAATCAAGGGATGAATTCTTCCTCTCCATGTCTATAAATAACAAAGTGTTAGGCCTCCAGAACTGTGAGAGAATAAATGCCTGTTGCTTTTAGTCACCAAAGTTGTAGTAATTTGTTATACAAGTACTGAGAAATAATAGGTGCTATTTTATGAACACTGGTATAGTAGATGAGTATGTCTTTGTCTTAACATACAAACTAAAACTGACAAGGTATAAAATTTGGAGATTATAACCTTTAAAAGTATCCGGACATTGCTTTATTGACTGTTATACTTAGCCATTATTCTTTTTAAGGGAATCTACATTTTCTTCCTAATTATTTGTAGGTTTTTTTTTCTTCATCCTTTTATTGTGAAAACTTTCTCAAGGATGTGCCTCTTTTTATTGATAATATTCTAGAATGGAGTGTGCCTTTTTAATATACAGACAGATTGTTTTCTTTTGTTTAGAATATTTTATTATTTAAGGCTTTGTATTAGTTCAAGCTGATATAACAAAATACCTCCTACATGGTTTGGCTTATAAACAAGACAAATTTATTTCTCACAGTCCTGAAGACTGGAAAAATAAATATCAAGATGCCAGCAGACTTGATGTCTGGTAAGAAGGGTTCATCATTTAAAGTTGTTCTTAATAATCTTGTTTCCTTCCAGCTTCCAATGTTGAGATTTATTCTATATTGTTGTTAGCTCCCTTTCAGTCTATTCAAATTTCCTGGTTTTTGACTGGTTTCTTCTTATGATTTTCTTTCTTCTTGTGTGTTTCTTGTTCTTAACTGAAGATGCTGAACATTTTTCCTGAAAAGTTATTTTGGATCCTATGGTAGATCATTTTCAAAGATACACTACTCCTCCATGTCACCTAAATTTCTCATAACACATTCTTTTTCCTTAATAAATTATATTAATATTCTAGTTACAATGATAGCTAGCTACATAAATAAAGAAAAGCAATTGTTTGCTTCATCTTTAGCTTACCCCCGACTATTTCATTGCCACTATCCAAGAGCCACCCTTTTGAACTCTTTAGTTTCTTCTGATCGTTACCTTCTTGGTCTATATAATATACTTATATTGCTGTCTCTTGATATTAGAATTTAGAATTTATTAGTATAATATTGAATATTAGGATTACCTAATATTCTCTCTAATATATCCCTCTCCCAGTTTTTCAAAAGAATATTTTCATAATCTTATATTAATAATGATTTAATATTTATGTTATCAGGACTAGGTATATTTTCCTCATGAGCCATTTAATATAGAATAAATTCAACTCTTGAATTGGTCACTCATTGTCTATTATTTGATTAAATTTTATATATCCATAATTAATGTATACCTAAACTCTTTCATAAAAGAGTCATATTTTCTCAATTTACCTGTCTTGCTTTTTTCTTGGAGAAGATCTTTGTGAAGTTCTGCAGCCTCCTCTCTGATCGAGATGGACTCTGGATCTGCAGCACTGCTGTTGCCTTGGAATCTTTATGTTGGAAATCTCCTTCACCATCTGACCATGAATTTAATTCTTTCCTAGTTCTTCTTCTTTCCTAGACTTCTTGTGTTTCCTTTTCTTGATTTAGTTTCTTATTTTAATAGAATTTATTTCCAGAGAGAGCGAAGTGAAGTGAAAATTTGAGAACTTGCATGTCTAAAAATATATTTTAAAACTGTACTTTCATACTTTTTCACTCCTTTGGCAGGACAGTAGAACCAAAGTATATAAATATTTTTCTTAAATAATATGACATTTTCACTATTTACTTGTGCAGTCTAACATTACTTTTGAGAAATCCTATGTATTCATTTGCTTTGTTTATAAGTTGATTTTGTTCTCCCAACTAGGGAAACTTTTAGGATCTTTATTTCCGAATTTCTTGAATGTCACTACCAAGTAACTTGCAAAATGTCTGTTCATTCATCAAATTGTGCAAAGTAGACCTTCAGTCTGGAAGGTCACGTTGTCTAGTTCTAGAAATTTATATTTTAACTTGATATTAACTTGAAATTTGCATTAACTTGGTAAGAAATTTGCAGTTTCTTAAACTTTTTTTCTTGTCTTAGTTTGTTGTTCGTCTTAGTTTGTATTTCTACTTTTCTCATGTTTTCTTGTCTTTTTGTTCTACTTTTGTTGACAGATTTTCTCAACTTTCCCTTATGTCATTTAATTTTAATTTTAAATTGATTTTTTATCAAATCCTTTATGTCCAAAAGATTCTTTGTGCTCCCTGAATGTCTTTTTTACATTAAAATTCTGTTGTTTTTTAAAAATACATTCCTCTCATCTTTCTTGAGAATATTATTTATTCTTTCCTCCCCTTCATCCCTCTACTCCTCCTCCTCCTCTTCCATTTTCCTCATTTTACCTCCTTCTTTCTTTCTCTCTTCTCTCTCTCATCTTGCCTTCCCTGAGTTCCTTTGTTTCTGTATTTTGGCCTCTTTCAGGTTTCCATTTCTCCGTCTCTCATCATTGTAGGTCACTTAACACTGATGGAAATCTCATTGTGTGGTGTGGGATAGGCTTATCCGATACTGTGTCACTGAAGTTTCATTATTAAGAGAGCCAGCCATTTTTCCAGGAGGATCCCCAACAGTCAGTACCTGTATGTCTTTCCTCTTGGACTGGTGTGTTTCCCCAGTGAGGAATACTCCAATTACTGTCTTTAGGGCATAAGGGTAGCAGCCATGTTTTAAAGCCAAGTGAGAGGAAGAGAATCTGAGTTTCATTTGTATGTTGTTAGGGGCAGAAAGTAGAGCAAAGACGAAGTGGGAGTTGGCAGAACACCAAAGACTACCAGGCCTGGAGCACCAGGTGAAGGCCACCATGGGAAAGCACTGCGGCAATGTTTCTGTAACTGTAGCTCCCCGAAACAAGATAGATAGTTATGTAGTTAGAAAAACAAAAGGCTGCATAAGCAAATTCATGTTTGTATAAGCTGCTTGAAACAATTCTGTGTATGAACTCAATAAACAGGTGGAAGGCAGGGTATTCAAGTCTCTCAGTCTGTGAGGCCGTTGGTCCCCTGACCCCACCTTTCTATCACTCTCTCTCTGAGTTTCTTAATCTTCTGTGGTGCCCCCTTCTCTTCCCTGTTGCTGAGAGCAATCCTGGCAATATGTCTTGAATCACCTTGGTTGATCTTCCATTGTTTATATTATAGAATTGATTTCAACCCTTGCGAGTCTTTGCTTGGTGAGCCAGAGCCAAAAAGGAGAATCAATTTTGGTTTTTGTATTTTATCGTGTGTAATGTGCACTTTTGGCCAAAATGTGTGAGGGAGAAAATAAGGATGCACATTATGCAGGGGTAGTACTAATTTCATATCTATATAAATGTTTTAAATTCTTTTATTTCTTATACCTGTTAAGTTAAACTGATAGCAGTGCCTGAGATATTGTATTGTAGCACTTTGTGTATGGGGACTACTTGCTTAAGAAGATGCACCAGAAATTTTCTTGCACTTTGTGCCTTACTGTTTTCCAGAATGAGGTAAAGGATACTCCTCTTTATGAAAATCTCTCAGTGGGTGGAAAGGGATATTTACAATGTCTCTGATGCACATTCAAGGACTGAAGATATGAACATATATCTTCAGTAGCAAAGGCATGAAACTCATTTTTGTGAATTTTGTTTTATGAAGCAAATTGCAGTGTTAGAAACTACAGCTCTACCAACAGCCTTTTAGCTAAAGTTCATTCTCAGATTTTAAAGTCTTTTCAGCCTTTATGTTTAATGTTATTAGAATTTTCATCTAAATTTTGGCTAGCAAATATTTAGTGAGAAGCTGAGAACGGATGACTGAGAATTACCATCCTGATTCCATTTGAACTATAATTCTTAGTCTATTTGGAATGATATTTGTGGCTGGCTTTAAGCTTCAAAAGCATCATTTAACCTACAGTTTTCTAACATTCTTTCAAATATCACCACTGAAAGGTGCATTTGAAAAAATAATTGCATATTTTTTCACTTCCCCCAACCCACCTTTCATCTCTATGACTACTTCCTAGTTTTTGGTAATACAAACTACAGTGTAATGCATTATTTTATATTATATATTCCCCCTTAGTAATTATTTTGGATATTTACATTCAATTTTATAAACACCCACACTAAAAAAAATCGAAGCCATTTTTCAAATGTCTTAACATTTACTTTCAATACTATTTTTTAACCATAAGATCCTGACAGTTGAGACCTTTAACCTGATTTACTTCCATTTAGTCATAAAATGCTGTTCAGTAAGAAATTTTGTTTTTGTTCTCTATTTCTTTTCTTTTTAAAGGAATATTTAAGTTAATTTTTTCTGGACTCTATATATCTGAGATTTTCATTCTATTCTATTGTCTTAGGACATGAGTGATGCACTGACTCTTCATATAAAATTATTTCATCAAAACTCCTTCCCCCAGAATCAAAAGATGTTGCAACATTGTGTCCTGGCATGCCAAGTTGCAGAGGAAAATATTTGCCAATATGATTTTATTGTTTTGTTTTTATCTATTGTTGATTTGTTTGCCTGCCTGTGTGCTTGTAGGATTTCTTTTTTCTCATACTCCTAATTCCAGGATTATTCCAAAGTATGCTTGGCATAGATATCTTTACACTACACTTATCTGAAGCATAGTTTGCTATTCATATCTGCATAGTTTGCTATTCATATCTGCATATTTGGGTTTCTAGTTTCAATAAATTTTCTTCCTTATGTCCTTACTATTTCTGCTATTCTTTGTTTCATTTTTCCCTGGATTATCTCCAAAACTGAGATTAAAATCTCTACTTTCATTTCCTTATTTTCTGTACTTATTGTCTGATTCTTTTCAGATTCTTTTCCTTTTCTTCTGTTTTCTAGTAGGCTTCATAAATTTGTTCCATGCCCTGCTATTTCAGTGTTACTCTTTGTTTCCTGAACTGAGTTTCCTTTTCTGCTATTTCTACCTGATCCTTTTTCATGTCACCTAGTCTCTTATTCTTCTTAAATGGATTTCATTCTGTAGCCTTTTGTAGTTGGGGCACTAGAGACTGACTAGCTGATCACCTGCTTTATGTTTCTTTTGAAAAGCCACTGAATAGCACTTTCAACCCTTTTTGAAGTTAAATATGAACATGTGATTGAATTTTACCAATAGAATATATGAAGAACTGCCCCAAACTACTTCCAGACCTACCTATAAAGATCTCCCACATGCTCTTTCCCATCACATGGAAACCTTCAAAAGGCCTTGTGTTAAAGATAGTGTAGTCACACAGTAGAAGGGACCTGGCTCCCCCTAGCTATCACTTGGAGGCTATAACAGATGGCTCTGCTAATCAATAACAACTGTTTTGGACTTCACGTTCCAGAGATATAAACTTGTATATTCTTTATACACTAAAATATGGGGAGTTTGCTTTTATAATGGTAATATCTGAGTTAATATTTGTTTGAACTTATACTAGTTCATTATATGTTTTCTGCTCTCTTTTGTAAAAGTGATAACTTTGTCATCTGTTTGAGAATAACAGCTTTCTCTAATTTATTCTGAATTTCATTTGAGTTTTCTTTCCCTTGTGTTGTCATGTTTATAAATTCCATGCTAATTTTTGTCTCTTTACTCATCCTTTAAAATGTAATGATTTTAGCAAAATGGAGATGGTCAAAAGAGAGGCTTTGAGATTGTGTTTTGCTTGGCTATGTAGCTCTACACTTATTTTGGTGGATAAATCTCTTTATAGGATCTTCAGTGATTGAAAGGTTTTCAATATATGGGTAATATTAATATAAACGCTTTGATGAATGAAAGATCCATCAGTTCTCTACTGCTTTCACTAACTTGCTCCTTTATTATCACGAAGTCCAGTAATAGCCACAGTCTCCCAGCATACACAGCTGCCAGGTTTTGGTTGGTTTGTTAGTTTCTGCACTGCTCAAATGCTTGACCTTAGGGCAGAAGAACTAATCTCTCTCCACTTGCTCTAAATATGTGTATTTCTTTATGACTTATTTCATTGTTTAAGTTGTAATAGCAACTGACTGAATATTTTGGGTGTAGTATAGAGAACAATACTCAGCCCTTCTTCTAAACAGTACCCTTTTAGAAGGGGGGAAGCTGCACACTGGCTTTTTGATAAAAACTTGGATCTTTGGTTTTCTTGGTCCCACTATGAAAATTCTGATTTAGCAGTTCTAGGATTTTGTCCACAAATTTATATTTTTTTAAGTTCTAGCTGATTTTGATAAGTTGCTAAGAATCTGATCTAGTAGGAGATTAACACTTTAGCAGATAAGGAAAACAAATTTATTTAGTAAAAAACAAATTTATTGTTTTTAATTATCATACATTTCCATCAACAGACAGATAAACAAAATGTGGTATAATTATATGGTATTTATATAAAATGGAATATTATTCAGTCTTAAAAAGGAATAGATTTCTGAAACAAGCTACAATGTCGATGAAACTTGGAGATACACTAAGTAAAGAAAATAAAAAATAAATTTTGCTTATATGTGATACCTAGAGTTGTCAAATTCACAGAGACAGGAAGTAGAAAAATGGTTATAAGGGTTTGGTCGAGGGGAGATGGAAAGTTATTCATGAGAACAGTATATGAAAAAAATCTGGAGATGGATGATGTACATGTACTTAATGCCATTGAAATGTACACTTAAAAATTAAAATGGAAAATTTTATGTTATATTTTACACAGTATTTTATATTATACTTCACACAATTTATAAATTAAAAAAAATGCACTTGTCCTTACTCTATCCCCTTAATTTTTTTATGTCACTAAAGTCATGGACTTTAATAGCTAGAAAGATCTTAGAGATGTCAGGCCCTGAGAAATGGAGAGATTTACATAAGGTCAGCAAGTAAGTGAATAATAATGAAGAGCTACAAGCTATAAATCTTGGTTGTATATGTTAGAATCCTATATATTAATTGAGTGTCTCTTTTTTTCCTTGTTGCTGGTATGAAAGGTTGGAAATGACATTGTGACTTCCACAAGTCTCTTTGAGACAAGGTATCTTCAGTTGGAAGTAGTATGGATAACATTTTTAGTGGGTCCATTGAGGTCTTGGACTACTACAAAAATTGGGATTTTTTGGATGATAGGAATACTCAATAGTTGATGTCATGCGTGGACCCCTAACATGGAGAGTCATGGATTCTGGAGTAGAAACTGGAAAGGAGTTGAAGGAAAGCTTGTGATCATCTTTCTGGCTTTGAAATGTCTAAGTGAGCCTGAATGGACCCCTCTGTGGTGTTTCATGTGTTCATTGTACATTGTATTCAAACAAAGAAGAGGAGTGGTCAAAATTGCAGATGACTGTCTGGAAAAGACTTTTCCCAGACTAAAGAGGTGGAACAACTCACTGATGGAGAATTTAATAAATTACAGCTTGGAAGAAGCCAAACAAAGATGAGTTTACTCTAATTTGCCACACACAAAATATTCTCCAAATATACAGAGGATAATGACTAAGCCCTAAGTATGGACTTAACTGGGTTGTATGTACACCGCAGCTTTGGGAAGAGACTGCTAACATTCCTTAGGCCACAATGGAATTCAAGACCAAAATGCTTAACTCTTCCAATAGTCGAGTATAAATTGTACAACCACTGAGCTGCCAGAGTTTCTTCTGGTTATGACTTGTTACAGCTGCAAGTACCACATGTCACTGAGAAATCATAACAACTTGGTTATGTCAACTGAAGAAATATGGCTTCAAAGAATTTGCTTTTTCTAGCATTTTTTTTAGAGTAAACCACTGTGTGGTCACTGAAGGGATTACATCTGGAGTTCTAAAAATAAAAGTCATTTCAAAAACAGTATTAAACGGAAGGATTTAAAATAGCATGTGCGATAGGTTATTTTACTCCCAAGAAAGCACCCACAGCTTTGGACACTTATTTACTATGACAACTGATAACAATGAAATATAAGACAGCCAATTGCTGTAGCATGATCTTCTGCAAGGGTCTTAAAAATAACATTTCAGGTGTTCATCTGCCAGGAATTTTTTTCTTTTTTTGAAGTCCACAGTATTTTTTGTTGTAAGTGGAAAAAGTAATTGTACTGTGAGTTGAAATTTTTTTGGCTTGAAAAATCAAATGAGACAAATGTAACATAAAAGTTGTTTTCAAAACCAGATAATTCTTTTCACAATTAGAGGCTGAGGGGAATGTTTTCTTCAACTGTGTATCTAAGAAAAGCAAAATCTACTCTTTTATTACATTTCTGACCTCTCTGGCAAACATTGCTGACCTGGGTTTGATATGGGCTCATATTTTCTTCTCAGCTTGTACTTCAGCAGAATAGTAGTCTAAATTCAGTTCTCACATGGGGAATCATTTCACTTTGCATTGAAACATAGTAGAGTGAGCCTATTTACATCTCTGCTGTGTTTTGTTTTGGAAACAAAGGAAGAAAACATATTCTAGGAATAAGGAAAAAAAATGTATATTATCTGCATGGGACTGAGAATTTCTCAGTAACTAGTGATAATGTCTTTATGAAGAGATAATTTGATAATACATCTTATAATCTGTTGAATTTATTTTGCCTTTTTGATTAGACACAATAATTTCTAAAAACTAGAATTTAATTTAGTTTATTGCATTTCTATTTCCTTCTATTTTTTGAGTTTAATTGACTCTTCTAGATTACTAAGTGAAAGCTTAAATAATTGATTTGAAAACTTATTTTCACATATAATTGTATAATGCTATAATTTTTCCTCTAAGTACTGCTTTAGCTATCTCCCACAATTTTAATATGCTGAATTTTAATTTTTATTAATTTCAAAATATCTTAATTTACCATATGATGTATTTTTAACCTTTAGTTATTTAGAAACTTTTTAAGTTTCCAAATATTTGAAGGATTTTTTTCAATTATGTTTTTAGTTTCTAGTTTAATTATCCTGTTGTTACAGAACATATGTTAAAAGACTTCTATTTTTTTCAAATTTACTGAGACATTTTAATATCTCAGAATGTACTCTTTGCAAATATTCTGTGTGAATATGAAGAAAATGTGTATTCTCTTCTGGGAAAGCAAATTCTATAAATATCAAATAGGTTATGTTGATTGATACTGTTGTTCATATTTTCTATCGTATTGATTACCTGAAATTGTTTTCTGTTATCACTAGAAAAATTTTGAAATTTTTTAGCTATAATTTTGTGCTGTCTGTTTCTCTTTTCAGTTTACATATATTTTTTAAAGTTTTATCCTTATTTGCTTCCAGTGTTTTAAATTTCAAAATGAATTTGATATGTATTAGGTGTACAAACATTTATGATTGCTATCTGAATCACTATTTATAGATGAATTGATCCTAAATTGATGATGAAACAACCCCTTATTTATTACTGATAATTTCTTCTTCTAAAATATATTTCATCTGAAATTAATATATCCATACTAGTTTTATTATGTTTAGTTTTTGTATCCCATATTTTATTTCATTTTATTTCTCTAAACTTGTTTTTTCTTCAAATTTAAAGTGACCCTCTTGAAGACAGAATAAAATTGGGTCATTGTTGTTAATTCAGCTTGACAATTTAATGGGTCATTTAGTCACTCACTTAGGGTTTAAATATATCATCTTGTTATTTGTTTCCTATTTGCCTCATTTGTTCTTTGATATTTTATTCCTATTTCAAACCTTCATTTAAATTAAGTACTCTTATGATTCCATTGAGTTTTGCTGGTTTGTTAGCCCTAACTCTTAGTCTTGCTTTTTTCAGTGTATATATCTTTATCTACTTTCAAAAATTAATGTTACAAGACTTTTCACGATATACAAATCTCACAGTAGTATATTTTTATTTTTCCCTGTTTGACTTTGTTAAGAATAGTCATGTTTCTACATGTCGAAATCCCAAAATGCATTATTGTTTTTGCTCAAAATAACTATCTTTTAAAGACATTTATAATGAGAAAAACAACTTTAAAGAACTTTTTTATTTACCCACACGATTATCAGTTCCAGCATTCTTTATTCTATTCAGTAGATTTTAGCTTCCATCTGTTATCATTTTCCTTCTGCTGCAGCATTCCTTTAATCATTGTTTTGGCAATGAATTTTCCCAAATCTTTTTTTCTTTCTTTTTGAAAATAGTCTTCATTATGCCATCATTTTTGCAAGAGGTTTTGCTAACCGTAGAATTCTTCAGTTCTTCGAAGATGTTATGCCATTGTGTTCTGGCTTATGTATTTCTTGACAAAATTCTGTTGTCATTCAGATCTTTGGTTTTTTGTACATGTGTTTACCCTTCCCCATGACTAATTTTAAGATGTTTTCTTTATCATTGGTTTTCAGTAATTTTCTATGATGTATAGTTATGTGGTTTTCTTTTTCTTTCATTTGCTTTGGATTTATTAAGCTTATTAAATATCCAGGTTAATGGATTTTATTCAATTAAAAATGTTTCAGTCATTATTTCTTTGAATATTTTCTCTTTCCCTTACCTTTCCATATCTGAGACTCCAGCTGCACAGAGACCTGACCACTTGATTTATATTGTTTCACAGATCAAGGATATTCTATTTACTTTTGTGAGGTGATTCTGATGGAATGTTTTTCATCTTCTTTATGTCTTCCATTTTTGTCTTCATCACTTTTATTTTTTTATTTATTTCCTGAATATAAGTTTATAATATTGATAGTTATTTTAAAGTTTTTGTTTATAATTTTATCACTTTAGGCATATATAGGTCTGTTTGTTATGACTGATTTTTCTTCCTGATACTTTCCTAATTCTTTCCATGCTGGTAATTGAATGTTAGCATTTGTTTGAAAGGCAATGTTAACTTGAGACAGTGTTAGCATTTAATTTACCAACTATCTTTTATTCATTAGAAAGATTTATTTTCACTTTAGAGACACACAATCAAACATACTATTATGCCATCTGAAGAAAGTTCCAGATTATAAAACATAAAATGTAATTCAACATTCATTGAACATTGTACTGCATGTTTAATTAGCAGTGATTATAAATTCTAATTTAATTGAGACAAATGGTTAAATACAGAAATGAGATATTCTTTATAAACTCAGTACTTATCAGAGCTTCATTTCCTTTCCCTTTCTTTCCTTTTTGTATGCCATGATTACATTTATTTTAGATTTAAAAACCCTTTAACATTATACAAGAGCATCTGAGGACAATCTCTCTATAGTACACTTTAGGCTAGTATATATATATATATATATATATATATATATATATATATATATATATATATATGTACATATATATTCAACTTTCATTGAAGAAATACTGAATTATAACCATATAAATTTAAGATCTGCATCATAGAAAATGCACATCTGTATATAGTAAATAAAGTTTACCACCATTTCAGTTCTTCTTTCAATATACCATTGGTCTCTTCTACCCAATTTGCCCTACTACTTGTCCCTCCTCTTCTGAAACCACTTATTTGCTTTTATTGACTACAAATCTATTTTTGTTTGGTTTAATCTATTCATTGCTTTGTTTCTCTATATACTACATATAAGTGATATCATACAATGTATGTCTCTTTCCTTCTGACTTCTGCTTGGTATAATTCCCTCTAAGTTCATCTATGTTGCTGAAAATAGCAGTATTTCTTCCTTTTTAATATCTGAGTAGTATTACATTTTGTATATATACAAATCATCTATCGATGGGCACTTAAGTTGTTCCGATTCTTGACTATTATAAATAATTCTGTGGTGAACATGGGACTGCATACAGTTCTGAATTAATGTTGCTGTGTTTTTAGGGTAAATGGTGAGTGGAAGAATAACTGGGTCATATGGGATTTCCATTCTCAATTGTGTGAAGATGCTATATACTGGTTTCCATAATGGTTCCGCTATTTTACACTCCTACTTGCACTGTTTCCATGCTTTTGAATAACACATATTTGTTATTTTTATTGGATATTTGATAAAATGAGTCTTCAGGGTTGGATGTTGCAGTTTTAAAAATATTTCTTTAAAGAGTGTTGGATTTTGTTCTGATGTAGTTGTTACTTTAAACCAGTTGGATACTTTTGAAGTTTAGCTACAGAGAAAACTTTTGACTCAAGCTAATTTAGTCCCATTCCCTTCTGAGAACGCTCCAATTTCCTGTGCATTAATCTCTTCACTCTGATGGGTGGGAATGTGAACACTTTCCAGTCTTATCTGAACTCTAAAACTTGTTAAGTTTACTAGATTTCAGTGGTTTATGTCCTAGATTTGGATATCTTTTTAGATATTTATGAATCTGTAGTCACTCAGAAACTGAAGGGTATTTTTCTTTGTATCTTTGTAACTGTCTCTCTACTGAAATTGTTTTCACTAGTTCTAGAGACCATGACCTTGAACTCCAATCTCAAATTAGTAAGACTGTCAGATTCTGCTTTGGTTTCCCCACTTTGCATTGTGGCGTGGAAACTACCAGTAGGCCTCAAGTTGGAGCACTTGCAGAGTTTTCTTCATTTGTTTTCCTTCTCTTTGGGATCTCAGTTCTGTGCTGTTTTCCAGTGTTTTAAAATCATTGCATCATGTTTAGCTCTTTTTGACCAACAACTAGAATGTCCAATTGGGCACAATCTGATTCTACTAAAATCTGTCATGTCATTCTTCAACATTTTATTTCTCATTGATTTTTTACATTAAAGAACCAGTATAGAGTAATGGGAAAGGAAAAGAATCAGGCTATAAAATCCAACAATCCTTTCCTGAATCGTATCTCACGTTCTCTCTATCTCTCTCTCTCTCTCTCTACCTCCCTGCTTCCCTCCCTCTCTCTCTCTATATATATATATGCATTAATTTAGTTATTTGATTTATTTATGACTTCATTCTTTTATTTTTATAATATTTTTGAATGTCTACTTTATGCTAGCACTGTGCTTTATTCTAGACTTAGTTTGTTATAAAATTGGGCACTAACACCTACCTCATTGTGATAGAATGCAAAAAAAGTGACCACAAATTCTTCCATCTTTTTTCTCCTAAATATTGCAAGGTGATTTTGTAATCTCTCCAAGAAGAGGTAGTCAATTCTTTTGCCTGTTAAATCTAGATTGACCTGTGACTCAATTTGGTCTCTATATTGTAGTAGAAGTGATGTGTGTGAGTTCTAAGATTGGATCTTTAGAGACTTTACAGGTTTTCAGTCTCTTTTTTGAAACCTCTAATTGCATTTATATATTGCCTGAGCTAGCATGTTGAAGAATGAAATGCTAAGTGGAAAGGGCCATCAGTTAGCCCAGCCATGCTAATTAAGATCATATAAATCAATCAACCTTAGCTTTACCAGCCTATTGTGTGTCAGGCACTGTGTTATGCTCTAACTTCAGTTTATTTGTTTAGATAACCCCACCTAAGATTTACTGAGCCTGATTTTGACCAGAAGAAATGCCTAATTAAGCATGCTCTAAATGTCAACATACAGAAATTAGTCACATTAGTGCCTGTTGTTTTAAGTTAATATTCCACTCCATTATTTTAGAGCAATTTTTATGCAGATGATGACAGATATATTATATAGAATTGTAGAGGAAATTTAAAAATAAATATACATAAATATACTGTCATAGTTCATGATACAGTAGGTACTCAACAAGTGTTTACAATTGCTATATTTTTAAAGAAAGGTACAGGCAGGAATGAAGGTGAGTAGGAACGTAAACAGGAAGAGAGAAGAGGAGGAAGCATTTTATTTATTTTATTTAGTTGTTCATCACTGGTTGCTTCCCCAACCCTGGGCTTGAACCAGGGATCTTGGGATGTACGTGGATTGCCCCTGGTTTAAACCGGTCGGCCCTGGGGCACTCCAGAATTACTACTTTTTAACATCATTGCCACTATCTGGGATTATCATGTCAGATTTAGGGATAGAAAATATTTGAGACTTAAAATGCTTTCCTAATTCTGAATTCTTTACATGTACAGCTTCCACTGTAAAGTTGATATATCATGTATATTCATATCTATATTCATATATTAACAACTCTTAAGTGAAAAATAAAGTTAATACAGCAATTTACTATGCTTTTATACAACCTGGTTAACAAAGAGGATGATCTAGGAGAATACACAAATACTAATCAGTAAAGATTTTGCAGCCTTAGAGTCATAGCAGGACAATTCGAAATAGCCAAGACATGGAATCAACCTAAATGACTGTCAGCAGATGACTGAATAAAGAAGCTATGGTATACATGCACAATGGAATTCTACTCAACTATTTAGATGAAATTGTGCCTCTTACCATAACCTGGATGGAACTTCAGGTGACTATGCTCAGTGAAATAAGTTGGGGAAAAATAGTTTTTTTCATATGTGGAATATAAATAAGCAAAATGAAAACAAATAACAAAACTCACAGAATGAAAAAATGTGGTTATTAGAAGAGAAAGAAGTTGGGGACAATTCAAAGAGTAAAAATAATAAGTTATGATGGGCACTAGAATGCTGGTGGTGAGTATGGTGTGACATACACATTGACTGAGGTGTGAATTAATTGCCCTGAAAATCCTTAAGTAATATAAATGAAACAAAGCATATAAAAACCTTAAAAAAAAGAAATCGGATGGTCTTGTAATAATGTAAAATGTAAATATTTTATCTTCAGATGAATAATTTTTTTCAAAAGTTTTGAAGATTAAAATGCACTAAGCATTAAAATTATATTGGCTTCAGTACACCCTCATGGCTAAAGTGGTTACAGTGCAGGCCATGTAAAGCCCAAGGAAATGGGTTCAAGATCAAGGGTTGGGGTGGAGGAATGGAGCAAATTATATTAACTAAGTGCGATTCAACTTTGATTATCCAAAAAGCACTGAAGGCTTTTTTCTCATTCAGAATTATCCCTATAAATAATAAATATTATTATGTGGTATCTGTGACTATATTGGTTAGCTGATATTTTTGATTGACCGAATGGAAGATAATTAAGTTACCTAGTTATATACAGCTATTTTTAATAAATAAAAAGTTTTAATTTTCAGCTTTGAAGTCAGTTTCTCACAAAACTGGATATATCTCTGACTAACTTATATTTTCCAACCAAACATTCTCACTGCATGCTATATTTTTTAATTATTTAGTCAGAACTATAATTGAATAATCATTTTTATGACTGTTTAATATAAATTTCCTCTTCCACAATACACTTCAGCATTTATGCTTGCCATGTAGTAGATGCTTTGCTAAAGTGTTTAAATGGATGAATAAGAGGTAAACTAGGTTAAGGATTGAGAAATATCTAGGATTTAATAGCGAAGAAAGAATTTACACACATGTTAGCAATAATTTCAGTGATAGATGGGATAAGATATAATGAATGGATATTGCAGAAAGTGCTGAGAAAACACAAACAAAAGTAGAAGTTACTAACTTTATTTCAAAATAGCAAATATTTTTTATGCTTGACTTAAATTAAAAAAATTAAATCTAAAGGGTCAGGTAAACCATTACTAATTATTTTTTATTAATTTGACCATTAAGCAGTCTCTGAGAATTAACACACAGAGGGTCCTTTTAAATGGCAAGATATTTTGTGTGATATTAACCTCTTTCAGTTTTGCTTGCGCACTTATTCTGAGTTTGCAAAAGTCTGACAGTAAAGAGGACATATACATAATAGAATAAGACAATATTTTCCAAATGATTACATGGACTACTTGAAGAGACGCCACAGCAATTGTGACTTGAATATTTAAATAAAACTCATTAAATCAGGAGACAATTTCTCTTTCAAGATCCTGTATGTATATTTCCTTCTCTTGTGGCAGGAAGGACACATCTTTGTATGTTTACCCTTAGCTCTAAAATGATTTTGGTATTTTAAGTGTTTTGCCTTGTGTATAGTGAAGGACAAGAATTGAATGAACCAAATATTTCAAAGGAAATAGACCTTTCAAGTTTGGGAAAGGGTGTGTCAGATGAACAGTTGCCATGGCGGATTAATGTGTTCCTTTCACCATCAGCCATCTAGAGGTTAATTTGGCATGGGTCTTGTACATGCATGAGATTGGCCATCTCAGTCCTAACTCTCTTGGAACTGATTCTTTATTTAAAAAACTATCAAATCAAGAATCCAGTCTTAACCCTAGAGGGTTATCTGTCACCTAGAGGAAGAAAATTAAAGCCAGGCTTTTTGTCAGACAGTTGTCATCACCGGGCAGTTTCCTTTCTATAGAGCACTTCCCATCAAACAGCTAATGAGCCCTTGGTCATGGATCTAACATTCAACTGGGAGAACTGATAAAGGGAAGTTCTTATAATACATTTTTCAGAAAGAAATCTGTACCTAATGAAAAGCAGAAGTAAAATATGCATTTAGATAACAAACATAGGCATGTGTGGGATGTTTATGACATGGAAGAGTCTAATGTATTCTAAAAGGGGCACAGGATTAAGGAGTGAACTTCTCCAGAAAACCAAGCACATTTCTTTCAATCATCAGAAATATTATAAAATGCACTCGGAAAAGAAATTGCCCATTCATTCTCTTCCTTTGATTCTTTTAAATGATACCCATTTATTTATAAGTGTGATTAGAGAAGCCATCTGGTAAAGTTAATGGTAAGCTACCTGTTTCTCTGTTTTATGCTGAGTGCTTCAGCATCATATCACCTTTTATACAGTCCTTGGCTCATGCATCCATTCCACAGAATACTTTGTGGATGAGGTCAGATGAAGTAGGCTGGTGGCTGAAGTCCTGAAATTACCTTTATTGTTACTTCATTGTGAACTCTCTCCTCTAAGAGCAAACTGCCACGCTCAGTAGAGAGTGACAGTACCTCAGAAGCTTTGATGACAACTCTAGCAGTAGGTTTTGACCACTTTATGCATCTTATATTGCTGTCGTTGCTCTATTTCCAAAGTGCCCTTTTCACATGGTCATTTTATTGCTCCCTTTGAGTTGCCAAAGTTTCCTGACTCCATCTCTCACTGCCAAAAAAGGCATTAAACTATTCAGCTGGTCTTATCATCTTCCAGAAAACAATAAAGGCCCTTTTGTATGCCTTTAGTTAAATGTGTTCTTTGAGCCAACAAAACAGGAATTAAGGATGTCTTCCAGGGAAGGCTTAAATCCAACTAGAAGGGATTACAGCTTCCTCTATTGTCTGTCCTAGGCCTGGCTTTGGAATTTATTTTTTGGTGTAGAGCATTTATTTTGATGAATTTTATATCTAGACACAAAATTCTTTTTTGGCTTATTTATGTATCTTTCAAAACTTAACTAATTACAAATTAATTTTTGTTGAGTCTTTTGAAAAGCTGACAGAAGTTGAACAGCCATGAGATGAAACTGACACAAATTGAAGAAAAAGGTCTGCCAAGTAGGATGTCCTGAGAACTTTGCTGTATGTTATTATAATATTTCAAAGACTAAATTCTTTAGTCTTATAAATCAGAGAGAAATGGCTGGTTTCTTTAGATGGCCAAGATGGGCCAAATAGTAGTAAATACTTTTAAAAAAGTGATTGAAAGAAAATGTCTATGTAATTTAAAGCATATGTGTATAAAAACTTGCCTTTTGAACATAATAATACTATCTTCTCCTGGATTTGACTTTAGAAAATACTACGTCATTAATTTAGTTCAGTTACCTGAATCACTACTATGATATTTGGGGCTTTAGTAAGTGTGGCAAGATTGCTAATTCTATCAAATCCATTTTCCTCTTACGTCACAGAAATATTGTGATTGAATCTAAACTCGCTAACTAGGCTGCATTTCCCAGCTTCCTTTGCGGTTAAATGATGGTATTCTTGTGAACAGAATGTGGGAAGTGATTTTTCTGGGTCTGGAAGTCATGTTATTTTAGAAAAACACCTTCAAAATCTTTCTGGATATGGTTGTGTTTAGGTTCTTTTGTATGACAAATGACTGCATCCATCCTATCTTCTGAACGATTCATTTCAGTTCTGTTACATGAGAAAGAAATACACTTCTATACTCTTTAAATCACTGCATTTAGAGCCTCGTTTTTAGAGGATCTCATCCTTTAATATAGTAAATGAATTTATAACTCCATTTAACTGGGAAATGATGTGTGTTGATTATGTTAAAGTTTATGTGTGGTTTCAAAATTTAAGAAACAAAATTTGAGAATGCTCTTTCTCTAACTGGAGATACAAACATCAATTTTCTTTATTTGCCTTTCCCTAAATTAATTTTTCAAATATATAGTATGAAGATTTTTCCTTTATTATCCAGTTTTGAAAAGGTTGTAAGGAAACAGACTGTGAAATGTAATTGCTGTAGCTTCTTTGAAGCTATTTGGTGGCATCTACTGAAAACCAAAAAAAGCATGCATTACCTTTGGGTTTTACTTTTTGGAGGCTGTCTTATAGAATGTTTTTCAGATGTACACAAAGAAAGACACAATTTTAAATTTTAAATCTTTTTTTTTTTTTTTTGTATAGAAAAATACCTGCAAACAACCTAAACAATACAGAAATGATTATATCAATCATGGCAAATCCATGTTATAATATCCTCTTTAAGAAAGAGGAAGAATGATCCCATGTTCTGAAATGCAATGTCAACAAGGACTAGTAAAAGAAAACGCATCACAGAACAGTGTTCATATTGTGCCACCAATTAAGTAAAAATGCCTATATGTGTGCATGTGTGTATGTGTGTTTCTCTGTGTGTGTGTGTGTGTGTGTGTGTCCAGAGGAAGAAATCAAGGCTTAGATGCTTGCAAGCTGCCTTTGTGTTCCTTCATTTTCTGCTGCATCCAGCATATAATGGAAGCCAGATGTTGACTCAACTATAATGAGTTTCATCCTTCCTATCACCCAAAGTGTAAAAAGCTGCATTCACATGAATAAACACTTTTGTGAGTTACACAGGAAAAGCATAAGAATACAATGCATCAAGGTTCCTTCTGGCAAGGCAAAAAGGGATTTGTGGCATAAATTGGAAGCCAAAGGGGAGCTCTCACTTTTCCATTCTATGTACTTTTCTGTTCTTTGACTTTTAAAATATGTCCCATGACTCCTTGAATGAAATATAGCATAGCATTGTGTACCACAAAATATTTAAAGTGTTTGGTGAAAAACTTATGTACCATAGGAGCTTTTAAAGAGTGTCAGATGCTAATGCTGTGGGATTTAATATCTCAAAACCACAGTCTTCAAAGAAATTAGTTTTGATATAAAAGGAAGGCTTTGGGTCAGAAATAAACTGAAAATAGAAAATATGACTTACATTGGAACTCTTCGAGTAACTTTTTGGCCTTTTCCATGAGAACACTGCTGCTTCCCTCTTGGTAAACTTGGGATCATGGAGAAAGACTCGTGGGCTCTGAGTTTCTAGACTGAATGTGTAATTGCAGTTGGAAGATTGTTGCTTCAGAGGGAATTGATGACAACAGAAGGGTTTACAAGCAGGCAAGTCCTCTAAATGTGACTTTTGAAAAGGAAGATCCTTTGCAAAAAGGGTGGTAGATATACATGCAACTGTTAGTACTGGCTACTATGGAAAATACCAGTGCTGGGCATGAGTGATTCTGGATTATTCTGTCAAGGCCTTTAGTAGAGTAGTAACAACTAACCTGCCATTTAAATTGTCCTGGTACTTAAATGTAAAGCATATTCTTAAAAAATGCTATCATGCTGTGAGAATCCACTCAACACATATGAATGGATCCCTAAATGATATTAGGGAGGGTTGAAAAAGCTATAGATTTTCTTCAAAGGGAAAATGAGTTTAATCACAGACCTATAATGTGACAAGACTGTAAACAATAATAAAAAACAATGCTTTGGGAACCTATGTCAGAGCAGGAAACTCTTTAGGTTGCTAATGGTTTCACAGAGGAGGAGACTTTAAGAAAAAACTTTAAGGATGCCTAGGATTATCTCCAAATATGGAAAGGGCCAAGTGAACTACAGGCAATAATATGTGTATATAGCATGTCTTACATACAGTTAGAGGTATACATGAACTTACAACAGGTAGCATTTTGAACAATAAAATTATTGTAGTAAGAATCAAAGGTAATATTCAGTTTTGGACATTCAAAAAAGAACTTTACCAACAGGCAAACATTTGTGAGAATAAGAGCTTAAAAAATTCTTTAAATTTTCAATTAATATCAAGGACTTAATGGATGACATAACTTTTTCTCTAATTGTGTAGAAGATATAACTTTGGCCGTTATTTAGTTTCTCCACTAGGATAGATATTTGAAGATTAAAGGATATGATTTGAAGGAGGAAAAACATTATTATTATTATTATTATTATTATTATTATTATTATTATTATTTTATTACATGGAGTCACTGTAAAAGTTAGAGACAGAGAAAAGAGACAAAAGAAGACTAGAGTCTTTCTACCATACTGCCAAATACATACACACAAGGAATGTCTTTGAAATATTGGAGAAGATATGGAATTTCAAGAAGCAGGGATCCTCAGCTTTATTTTGGAAGGAGATAATTCATAGGGTCCCTCTTAACCTTTCTGTCTCATTTTCCATTGTTCCAACCCCTCTCACCAAAACAATATCTATTTTTCCAGCTCACTAAAACTTAAAATTCCTACAGATCTTTGTAATTGGGCCATCAATTTACTCATATCACAGTCTGGAGAATAGTGAAAAATGTAATTTCTTTATTTTGGCTTTTAATACTAGGTAGAGGGAATAAGTTTCAAGTCTTCAGCTTGTTTCAATCATTCTCAGATAATTGAATTTTGGCTTAGATGACTCCAGTAGACACATCCATCTTTCAGACATCTAAGAATGTGGGATTAAGGCAGGATCTAACACAATTATTCATTAGTTTCTCAGTAAATGTATATGACTATCATATAGACAATACATTTTTTTCTGTATTAAAGGCAGGCTGAAAAGTATCAAAAACATGATTTAGGATAACCTAAGTAAATAGGTGTTTTTATATAATTAAGTATCCAAATATAAGCAGGTGTTATTATTTTATTAATTTTATTGAAGAAATATAGCATTATAATGATCTAAATCTGTATATAATACAGTAAGTTCACAACTATTTCTGTTTTTCCTTTACTATACAATGAATCCCCTTGATCTAATTTGCCCAAATACTTCCCCGCTCTCTTCCTGCAATCAGATATTATTGTTTGCCTACTCAGTGATAATCTGAAGGAGAAGCTTGCTTTGTTTTCCACACCACACAGCATATTATCTCTTTGTCTTTCTATTTTTGGCTTCATGGACAAAAGAAGTTTGCTGTAAGCATTTGTTCACATTCAAAGAAAGAGCAGAAGGTAGGGGTGGTCCTGATTACATCCCTAGCTTATCAAGATAAGTAATCATACAAACCCCCTCTAGTAAATTCTGCTTGTATCTTGACCACACATTCAGCCTAATCTGTAAAGATTTTTCAGACTCACTAAAGGCAAAGGATCTGTGAGGCTACTTTAAGGAGACCACATGTGAGGTGTTGTAAGAACGTGGGGACTTGTAGGAGACATGTCTTAATAACAGAGACCATAGACTCATCCCTGTGAACTCTATCCCTCACATCTCTTTTTCTTGAGATGAGGCCCAGACAATGAAACACAAACATTTCAATTCCCTTTGACAAACTATGCTCTTAAAAAGTCTGTACATATTTGTTTTATTGCCTCCTGCTGCAAACTGGCCACATCAAAACTTTAGGTCTGAAGTGAGACATATAAGTGAATAAATAAATAACATGGGTCATTCTGGACTATTTTGTTCAAGGGAGCAAGGGTTGGAAAAGGGAATGCTTGGAAAAATGATCAGGAAATAGTGACAAATGCAGTGTGTCTGGAGAATAAGGTGTGTAGAATGTCAAAGAATGAAATTTGATTAGAAAGACAAGCTACACAGAATTTCAGTGACTGCAGAGCTTATTAGTGTCAAGGAGACAGTAGGGTGAAAATAACCCCTGGAATTAGTGGCAGAAACTGGTTTTATCACCCATCCTTTCTAAATTCAATCGTTAAAGGACTGCAGTTCATGTAGAATAAGGTTGGATCATTAATTGCACAACTGTGTAAGTTGAGACTTAACTGCTAAGCTTTGAAACTGTATGTTGGTGCGTGTGTGTGTGTGTGTGTGAGAGAGAGACAGAGAGAGAGAGACAGAGAGAGAGAGAGAGAGAGAGAGAGAGAGAGAGAGAGAGAGAGAGAGAGAGAGAGAGAGAGAGAGAGAGAGAGAGAGAGAGAGAGAGAGAAACTCAGCTACACACAGTGTGGTGTAATAATAATTGGGCTGCTTCTCCATAGTCCTTCCTGAGAAGGTACACAAAACATTTTACAACATGTCCTGCATTTGTTACACAATATATTGGTGCAAGTACACAGAGCACAGCTAGGTCATCGAAATGTGAAACAGCGACCTGCTGAGTATCAGTTTCTACCCTGGAAATGAACAGGTCCAGATAGGAGTTAGCGACTGCGGTCCTAAAACTTGAGAACTTGCTTGAAGATCATTGAATACATTTGAGAATAAAAGTCAGCTTTTGGAGGGGTGTGATTGACTGTGAATTCTAATTGAAAGTCCAGGCGAGAGTCACCTGCCTAATCTCACTTTTGGTGCCTTAATTTTGTTATTTGCCAAGTTGAGGCAATAATTCCTACCCTATAATATACTGTTATTGTGAGGATCATATGTATGATATATGTGAAAGAAATAGATGTTGTCAAACTTTTATCCTCTCCCAGGAACTGGAGCAGGTTTATTACTTGAATTAGCCCTTACAAGAATCCTTTAGGGCAAGTATTGTCACTCCCATTTTGGAGAATGGGAAACCAATTTGACAAAGTTAAAATTACTCATTAATTTGGGGTATTAAATACATTGTATTTAACACCCAATATGTGTCAGACATGGTAAGAGACCCTGGGGATACAGTGGTGAACCAGATATAGAGGTTCTTGTGCTACTGGAGCTTATATTCCACAGAGGCAGATGGAGACTAAAGCAAATAAATAAAAAAGTACAAATTCACAATATTAATACATAAACATAAGATGAGGCTATGTCAAATGGAAGCTACTTGTTATTTATATCCCACATTTTTAAATAAAGTTCTCATATCTAAGTTTTAATTAGACTCAAGTTCATCTTTCTGACACAAATATTTTATAGGTATTGTGTGAATTTCATATTAGTTCACACTCTGTTTGGTTATCCCATTTCTGGAGATGATGATATGGGCAGTCTGACCCTTCCATTATAAAGTTGTATTCCAGCTTTATAACTAGCCTTCAGTCTATACAAAAATAATTTGGAACCCGACATTATCTAGCTCTCCATCAACCTTTCACCAAATGGTTTTGGAATCTGTTGCTGATCATTTTCTGAAACTATTATTTTATTAGCAGTTGTAAAATTGTGATTGCATAATGCTTTCATCATTTATTCAATATTTATTACCTAGAATTCTTCTGTAAAGAAGAACTTTCCCTCCTCAATCAGTACTATTTGTTTTACTGAGAAACAGTTCATACAGTTCATATTGAAATATTTAAGCATTTAATTTTCCCCCCATTAGTTTCTAGTAGGGAGTTAGTGCCAAAGGCATTTCAACGGTGACTAATGAGTATATTTTTTGGCTTGTCCTTTTTTGAGTATTTTAATGAACTCATAGATTTTAATCTAATAATGTATTTCAGGCTAATACAGTCAGTAGTATTTTTGAATCCAAGTTGTTAACTGGATTATGAGTGAGGTGTAAGGGAAAAATTGCCACTGATAGAAAAAGAGCTGCAGAGGAAAAATGTTATTAGAGATGTTTCATATTTGCCCAGTTCATAAAGTGTCAGATCTATTTAATACCAAAACAGATGCCTCTTCCATTACTCCTAGCTCTTTCTAAAGTGAAATGTAAAAGGATTTAAAAAGATAAGCATATGACTCTTTACTAAGATCCTGTTAGCCTGTATATTAATCAGTCTTCGCTGTGATAACAAATAATACCTAACTCTTAGTGGATTGAAACAACACGTATTTACTCCTTGATCATAATATAGTTTTAGGTTAAGCGTTGGATATGGCAGCTGGTCATCTGTTTCACTCCGTCAATGCATCTTCTTCTGGAATTCAGGCTGACAAGAGTAGTCAATATTTGGTAGAGTCTGGTGGTGGGACTGAAAGAGCAAGAGAGATGGAGGAAAATGGCGACTGAAGTCTCTTAAATATTTCAGACCTGGTTTACTCTATATCTGCTCTCACTCCATTGATGAAAGCCTGTCATAATGGTGTATATATATATATATATATATATATACATGTATACATGTATATATATATATGTATTTCTTTAATAGGAGGCACTGACAATCTGACGATCACACGGCAAAAGCAGAGAATTAAAGTTTCTTAGAGGAAATGAGGATGAGAAATACTTGAAACAAAACAACTATCACAGATTGTCATTGTCTGGTAAACTTCCTAATAGGAATAGAAATATGAGTATGACATAATGAAATCTTATGTTCTAGATCATCAACATAAATGCAAGGGGTATAAGAATCAAAAAAGGTCACAAATGTAGAAGAGCCTAATATATCATATAGGTTTATAAAACGTGAATTTTGCCAGGCCCTTGTAGAGCAGCAGTTAGGTCAATCGCCTCTGAAGATCGCAGGCCACATAGCCCTGGTTCCAGTCCTGGGTCTAGGGGGAAAACAACCTGTGTGAACAACTAAAATGGAAATAAAATAAAAATGCTTCTTCCTCCTCCTCTCTTCTTGCCTGTCCACCTACGTGCCTTCATTCCTGCCTTTACCGCTCCTTCAAAAAAACGTGAATTTTATTAGTTCAGAATGTCTGTGTCTGACACATTTGCTATTTTTTTACTCACAGGGGTATCCTTTAGTCACACATTCAGAATCTAACTTCTCTTCATTTACTCATAATTCTACGAAGCAGATTAGTAATAAGTAGAAATTTACACATATGGTGTGCAAGAGACTCTGAAGGCAAGCAATGACAAAAGGAAGGAGGGTCACTCAGCAGCAAAGGAAATCATAAGAAAAACTAAATAGAATAAAATCTCAGCAAACAGAGCTATTTGGGATGAGTTACAAGCAACTTTACACAATATAATGCCCTAGCCTACAACAGACTATTACTGTCAGTATTTTATCTTTTAATTTGATCTCAATTACATTACTCTCCCCACAAAACACAAACACAGATCTGTACATGTACCATCGTCCCTGATACATGCAAATCACAAGCATCTTGTTTTCAGGAAAATCATGATTATAATGAATATGTATGTTTGGATGGACCAAGTCATGCCACAGTAACAAACAATGCCCCGCATTTTGACATATGAAAATAGCAGGGATTTCTTTCTTCAAAAAAAAAATTTTTTAATGCTTTGTCTCTAACAAAAGTAACAGGAAGAAAGAGTCTGCTCATTTTAATTGCCCAGTAACTCTAACTGAAGGCTGCTTCTGAATACACACTTTACTATGACTGAAGCAGCAAAATGAAATATGGTGATTTCTATCTGAAAGTGCCACAAGTCACTTCTCCAAAGTGACTTAAGCAGGCCACTTCAAGGAGTAGTGGATAAAACAAGGGGAAATCACAGGACTCTTTAAAGGAAGGGAAATGGAATTCTACCAATATGCCCAAGGGGAAGAATTTAAAATGTCAGCAGTGTTAATGGCCAGCATAGTTGTAGTCCTGGTGTGTGGGCTTCTGGACACACAGAGCAGCATGGCCGAACAGCCCGCCTGATTCTCAGATGCAAGATCCTGAGGAAACGAGACACTGGGTTGGTGTGGTTTGATTGGACAGAACGGAAAAAAATGAGTAGCATGGGATGGTGCAAAGTGGGAAACCTGAGGACATCGTCAGTCTAGGGAGGGAGTGAGCAACCAAAGCCTTGAATATTTCAGCATATGCAAATATTTTCTAAGACTCTTCCAGTTCCTGCTACTCTACTTAGATACTTTATGAATCGGACACTCTGCTGCGAGCTCCTCATAGTCCCCTTTCCCACTATTTCCCTTCTTCTCTTTTAATACCGCCCAAGTAACTGGCTCTTCACCTCTGCCTGTTTTGCCAAGGCTGAACTGGGTGGAGAGGGTCTCAGAGATTATCACTGTGAGCAGAGGAAAGGGAAGGATCAGTTCTGCCAGGAACTGCAAGGGACTGATGAGAAATCCCAAAGCAGAGCCCCTGGATCTAACCTTGTGGTAGACTAATACAGTGAACAGAATGGACATAGGTTTTTTTTTCTCTTGAGAGCAAAACATCATTGTTAGCTCTGGTCCTCCCCCAAAGGGTGTTTCTGGATCATTGTTCTCTCCAGCTGCAATCAGTCATGCTTTTTGTCCTTGGTGGCCTAACTGGAAGAAGTATTGGCCACACATGACTGCGGTGTGTGAACTTGCAAGGCTGGAAGTTATGGCTGCTCACAAACACACCAAATCCATTTTCGACCATGTAGACTTTCGGTTTTACTAAACAGTGAGGCTGTGGGAATTCCTGGCCTGAAACTCTGTGGGACAATGGCCTGAGTGGTGGTAGGTCTCTTCAATAATAGAAGTTAGGACAGCAGACCTTGTGGCTTCTGATCCTCCATAGAGACCTGGATGGAACTGAGTATTGTTTTCAAGGGCCTGAATGCTTAACTGTCTTTCCAAGTGGGTCTTCAGGAGATCAAGGCCCAGAAGACCCTTGCAGTGTGTGTCTGCATCTATCTGCAAGGCCACACACAACGTCAGCAGACCCGTTCTGCACGTCTCCAGCCCTGTCTGGCCAGATCCTCTGAGGTTGACTCGGATCTTTCCATGCTTTTCAGAGACATTTTCAGTCTGTTCTGTCTGGTCCTGCCTTGTTCTCATTTGTGTACAAAATTGTCCTTCTTAGTGACCCTCCATTGTGGTTTGAATTTTTGTGCCCTGCCTTCTTCCCTTCACTTTCAATAGACTATCCTGATTATAAATGTTATTTAGGATTGAGTTCAGTTCTCACTTTTCCCATGAATCCTCCCTAATTATTCCTGCTGAAAACGGCACTTGTTTCTTTTTTCCTCTTTCAGACATAGAGCAAAACTCTCGCTTCTCCTTACTCCCCATTTATCATGTGCACAGAAAACCATCTTATATTTAGCATTGTGAATGCATCTCATACTCCCAAGACTAGTATCTTTCAAAATCAGCATCATATATGTGGGAAGTGGGAGGGAAAGTGTAGAGATGCAAAAGACATATTGCATTCTTTTTTGTATGTTGGTAATTAGCTGATGTTACTCCACATACTAAAGATAAATAAAATTGTGTCACATCCTCTGGGAAGTTCAGGGCCTTCCCTGAGACATCTACAAATTCTGGGTGGTTTATAATCTGGTCCCCATTATTAGTTATCCTCATTTCCATTTCCTGTTTACTGAATCTCATGCATTGCTCACTTCCTAAAGATTGTACCTTACTTTGACTCTGTCCCAACTTAGATTTGGAAAGTGTTCGTTTTATTTCCCTGATGGTATTGCTCATACAAGGCGTAAGTGGCGGCAACTCTGTGGAAGCCATAGTCCTACCTAGATTACTTTCGGCAATATGTAGTAGAAATAGGATATGTGATACAGCTTTTCTTCAGTGTCATTTCAGCACCTTTGAGGATTTTCTCACCAGCTAGCATTTCTCCACAAGAGCAGTCCAGTGCAATAGGATGGGCCCTACACACCCAGATTCTTTTTTCTCTCTTCAAGTCTCCAACGGCACAGATATTCCCACTCCCTAAGTCCTCCTCTTCAAACTCATTTATCTATTTTCAACCACATGGTAGCAGCTCGTCTATCACACATAAAGCAAAGTAACCAGTCAAGGCGGCCAGCTAAAGAGAAAATTCTCTCCTGGTGAGCAGGCATTCTGTCTACGCCTTAGTGACAGCTCAAGTTGGTTGTTTTTTTAAATAGCAAGTTTTCTGTGGATTCTGCTGTTGCCCTGTAATTTGTTTGTTTGTTTGGTCCCCTTTTGGAGAAACAGGCATAGTGCTTTTCACCAAGCAGCTGTGTGACATAGATGTGCAGACACTCAAGCCAGCATCAGAACTCAAGGTGCTTTCCTGTTCAAGCAAATGGCTGTGGTTCTGACAAAGTTCTGGGTCTCTCTTATCAGCTTCTTCACTCTCACTCCCTTGCTACCTCCAGATCCTGTTAGAGGTGGTTAGTTGATATCATGTTGAATGCTGAATATTTTAAAAGATTATCATACATAGTGGCTTCAGGTATGTCTACCCCTCCCTTCCACTTCTTCATCACCCACCAGAACACAGAGAAAATTTCAAAATCCAAAGTAAAACAGCAAAACACTTAAGTATGAAGATTATATTTGGGCAGAATATGCTATCAAAGTCCCTTAAATACCACCTTTAAGTACAGTGAGAAGGTTTTTTCCAAGTAGGTCCTCAGAACTGTATCAAGGTCACTTTAGGTACTTCTTAAAAACAAAGAATCTTAGTGAATCAGCATTTATGAAAACTCTTACTACCTTATTACTAAGTTACTGGGGGATTCTTACATCTAAAAGTGTGAAAGCTGTAGTGTAAATGCATTCCTCTTTTATCTGCATGTTGGAGAGAAAATAATTCTTCCCTTCTTAGGACAAGTACATTTTTCATTGTGATCCACCTGACTTCTCACGGTGGGAAGGATAGTTTATTATGCTGTATTGATAGTGATATATTTTCCTATTTTGTTTTCATGTAGACCTCAATAAAGTGTTTTATTTTCCTTGAAAATAATTCAGTTTGACCTATTAATCATAAACAGATTACTGGACACAGCGTCTTGCATTTTAAACTTAACTAACACACTCCTCTTTCATGAAAGCCAGCATGGAGCATATGAATGAATTTGGTGGCATTTTAAACCATTGGAGGAAATGAACTGGGAAGAAGTAACCTCAGTTGGAATGTGGTTTTCAACCAGAAATATTGAATATGGTATACCTGGTATGAGCCTGGACATGGGGGTGTGGGCCTTCAGCGGCCAGCCATCTCTGCCAGATCTTATACCTGTACCTTCTTTGGAGGCAAGGTGCTGCACTCTCAGAATGCTGGAAAATTAGTGCTGGCACCAGTGGGGAAAACCCAACACTCCCAGTGACCTATGGCTACAGCTTGACTCTGGAGAGCTCACCTCCTATGTAAATCCTGACCCTATTGAGTATGTGAGCTCTGGCAGAGCCTCCAGGTTAAATTGGCACATACTCCCTCCTGTCTGTTTGGGTGACTCACTGAGTGCTCAGAGCACTTTTTCCTTTCCCTGGCTGCCAGTTGTAGCTATTGGCTCACCCTTGTTCTCTTTGGAACAACTTGGCTCTCCTGCTACTCCTGTATTAATGCAGTTTCTTGAACTGATGAGCAATTGTGTAGAACCTTGCAGAGAAGCATAAAACTCTACCACAGGCTGAAGACTGGGATCTGTCAATCTATCAGTACATCAGACATGGATTCATAGCACTTTCTACCTGTTGCTACTTATAAATCTTATTTGTGGCTGTCTTAGGGCTCCCCAGTGTACAGAAACTTCACTGCAAAGATCCGAAAATGCCAGTGGTCAGGAATCAAAGGCAAAAGTATAACCTTTTATCTGTGTTTTAAAATGACACGTGAAGGGCTTGTTTACCTGGAAATGTGGGCAATTTTCCTCTCTTTTCTGCTTTCCTTAATATTTATGTGTGATTTGAAGCACATTGTTTGGAACTCACATACAGACATAGATCTCAAGTAAGTTAGTTATTCTCCCAGCTGCACTCCCTGCTCTCTATGCATTAAAAAATAGGAACCCAGTCCCCTATCTCATTTTTGTCTGCCTAGTTTAGGATTGAGTTCAATGCTGTCTTAGAAACCAGGCTTGCTGAAAGAATGAATGGGGCAAACTCCCATGGAAAAGTCAAGTATGTTGAAGGAAAGGCTGTTTTGCCAGTCATATTAATTTTTTCCACACACTTTCTGCACCATCAAAGTGAAGCTTCTCTTATTCTTGGATAGGAAAAATTAATAATAAATCAGTCTACAGTAAACGAATTTCACCTCATAGGTCAAGCAAATAACCAGAACGAAGTTTTGAAAAACATTGTGGGCATCTGGGCACTCTATTGAGACTGGGCATGTTGTGTGAATTTGTGCATGAGTATGAATATCTACATTTTTCAATTATTATTTAGTGAATGAAAGGGGCAGCAGGATCTCTGTAAATATAGGCTTTGTTTACAGTGGTTATAAACTGGGACTTTGGAGTCAGGGCATGAGTTTTCTGGAGAGGTTACATAATAGTTGATTGAATATGTTAATATCTCACTTAATTTCTTTAAGCCTTTGGTGCTTGATTGATCCCATATGTGTAACAGAAGCCCCTTCACAGAGCTGTAATTAGGATGAAATGAGATGATTAATGTCAAGTGCTTAACCAGGTAACTGATATGGTCAATGAGTACCCAATAAATGATGGCGGTTACTTTCAATGGTGTTTTTCATTAAATACTGGTCTTGAGGAATGGGACTATTAAGTCTAATATCTATGTTTTAGTTTGTTTCTAATGTGAATTCCTGAGTAGTTCACTCTGTGAGCAAAGGGAACAATCAGAATTCTCAGGAAATACAGAACTAAATTAAATAAAAGTGTTTGGTACACACTCATTGGCCTATTGCTAATGCTTTACCTAGTGGAAAGTTGGCTACACAGGAACTTTGTGGAAGACAACATTATTCCATCACTTTTATTCTCAAATATGTAGTGTTCTTACTAACTCTTACAAAGTTTGAATTTCAAGCTTTTGTAACTGCATGGAATTACTTGGTGACTTGAGTGATTCCAATTCATTGTGACAACTTGGACCCATAAACCATTTCATAAGCCATCTCAAATAGATAAAGATCATCCATTGTCAATAGAACTGGTATTTAAGTTTAAAAAATTGGTATGAGATATGTTTTTCATGCGTTTCCATAGAGTTTGAGGGCTGTTCCAAGTTGAATTATCAGAGAGTATTGATTTTATCCCAATGGCTTATGCATTAGAATAGATGTAAGAAATACACCTATATATTTTAAGTTTTTAAAATTAGCTAAATGTTGGGAGAATATTAATAGCAAGCAGATTTGAACTTTCTGATAAGAATCACATTTTATTTTTCCAGAAGAGATAGCACAAATAATACTGTGTGTTTTATTCAGTTCTAGATCAAGGACTACTTATAATGAGTAGTAAAATAGCTCACCATATCTTTTAAAAGCAAAACTTGTGGAGAAGTTTTTGTTATTAAAATGGACATTTCTGGAACAGAACAAAAGCTAATCTCCATTAAGTTTTTGCTTAATTTATATTTTCAGTAAACTCTATTTGGCCTTCACTTTAAGAAAACACAGCAGGAAAGTTGTCTGGAATACCCCATCCTAAACAAAAGATGAATTTATTACAGCCCCAAGTGAAGATGGTGTCAGGTATTGACTCATTACTTGATAGAAGAAGAAAAACAAAAATATTCCAAATACTTGTTTAGGAAAAGTTTAACTTTTAGGGTTCTCCTGAATACATTGACGCTGAAGGGACTTAGTACTCTGTGATTTAGTAGTATATTAGAGCTGTGAATAAAAGACACAAATCTTTAGTTACTATTGTAAATAGCTGCTGAGTTCTAGTTCAGGGTGAATCGAAACTCCGCTGAGATACTACTTTTGGGTTAAGATTCATCTCTTGGCTTGAAATTACATTGAGTCAAACACTTTTGGGCTTTATCTTGCTTGGCATCTCTGACATTTGACATTGTGGAACAGACTCTCCTCTATGAAACAATTTTCTTTGGTTTCTGTGAGTCTCTATTCTCAGGAAGATTCTCTTCTGCCTGGAGAGGGCCTTACTTTCTTGACAGACCCTTTGGTAGTTGCCTTTTCTGTGATTTTTTTTATGACCTTGTTACATATCATACCATACATAGTTCTTGGTTACTCATTTCTGTTATCAACTACTAAACATAAGATAAAGACTCAAAAATATTTATTTCCTGAGGTCAAAAATCTATATTTATACCCTCTTTTTAGAGTTTTTTCATTTGGATGTTCTTCTGGAACCTCAACTTTAGCAGTCCAAACTGAACTCATTGCTTTCTGCTCAGCTTCTCCTATTCTTCCTCAGTGAGCACTATCTCAATGAACACTATCACCTAGCACTTAATTTTAAAGCCTAGAATTTCATCTTTGATTCCTCTGCCACCATTCCCCGCCACCCCCAAATAATCAGTCTCCAAGATCTCTCTGTATTTACATTCTATTAATATCAAGTGCTAAACCATTTCTATTCATATTCACTGCCAGTGTCTTAATTCAGGCTCTTACCATTGGTCCCTTGGTCACTGCTTCAGGTTCCCAGTTGATTTTCCCTGACTCCTTCCGCTGTAAGCCACAGTTTTAAAAAGTAGATATATGATCATTTCTCTCATATGATTGAAACTCTTCAAAAACTTACCATCATTGTTATCATGAATTTCAAACTTGTAAACATGTAGCATAATATAAATATATTAAAATAATATAAATATCTGACTCTCTCATTCCTGCCCTTTTTAAAACCTAACCGGCTTCAGGTTTTGGCATTCTTTTTTTATGCTCAACACTATCCATATTGAAATACTTGAAATTACTGAATGTGCTTTCTGTCTTTCTCTAGACCTTTGCATATGTTTTCAACTTTGCTTGGAACAATGTCTCCTTGTTTGTCAGACTCACGCCCACCCATTTTTCAACTGACAAGGGATTTTATCTGAGAAATCTCCTCTTTCCAATTGCAGATCTGTGTTAGACGCTTCTCCTTTTTTGTTTTCTATTAATTGATGCATTTAAATTTCATGGCACTTAATAAAATTATTTTCAATGTCTAATTTCTTTTCTGTCTTCTCCAAGAGTTCTTTGGAGTCAGGAGCTATATCTTTCTGATGATGTATTCCTAATACCTTTCTCAGTATTTGGTACACATAGTAGGCATTCAATAGATACATTTTTAGAATTAACTACTTAATTGTTGAATTACAACTCAAGAAGAGGGTGATCGAAAGATCTTGCCTTATTTCGAGTCACCAAGAATTAGATAAAGTTTTGTGGGCAACTCTCCATAGTTGGCATACACTCTACTCACAATTTAAACATTAGAGCAGCAGGGAGATAGTTGACAACTGAATCTACTAAACTAGATTCTGAAAGTCTGCAACCAGAATTCTACGTGCCTTCTCTATGTCCTTCTAAGGGAACAAAAGAGAGATATTTTACTTCAAGACCTTCTTGAAGGCATTAAGTACTCTGAGTTTCTGAAGTCAGGGGAATATTTAACTCCACATTCATGGCTTCTGTGAACTCATGTGGACACCAGAATCTTGACCTGATGCTCCATGATTTTATGGGAATCAAATCAAGGTTGTCAGTGGTTAAAGACTGCCAAGAGGACTTGATCTTTCCATAAAATTTTCTTCTTCCAAATAAACCTTGGGGTTATTTGTCTATAGCTCTGCCATGGATCTCTTCAGATTATGATTTCTAAGAAACAAAGCACCAAGAACATGTTCTCAGGTCTCCACATTGCTTCCATTGCTTAAGAAATGGAACTTATCAAGACTAAATTTCTGAATTCTACAGAGGGATTGGAATGAAACACACCCATAATTAAAACAAAAAAAGGATGAGTAAGTGAAGAACTGAGAATCACATATTTTTCTAAATTAGATTTATCTGTATGATTTAAATATGTACAAACATTTTGAATGATCTGGTATGAATTATGGTTTTGCTATTAAGTAGTCATTTTGCTTTGTCCTTATGTGTGAAGTAAAAAGAGGCTTGCTTCACAGGATTTTTCTCTTTGGTAAGGATTGAATTTTGAGGAGATACCAGTCTTTTTTAGCCTAATTGAAAAATTGCTCAGAATTTAAAGGATACCCCATCTGAATTCAATATGTGTTTGGGTTTGGCAACATGTTTTTATTTGGCGATGAGAAAGATGTTTCATTCTTATGACTTGGTGGACCTCAAACAGGCATACACATAAGCTGTAGTCTTTATGATGTGTATGTGGAGGAAGTCAGTAGACGAGAGCAAAATATGCCTCACCGTAAAGCAAACAAATGAGGATTTTAAATACAGGAATTATTTTTAATCAAACGTGTCAAGATTTTGAGCTTCTTATATTGTGATTTTCAATAATTTTTTTTCAAATTCTAAAATTTACTGAATTTTATTGGACCTTGATATTTGGTTTAGATTCTTCTCCCTAGAGAGTAGAAGTGGTTTGACCACTTTTGAGGTTCAAAAGAAAAACAGCTACTATCTAAAGGTATCTATAAATACCATAATATTGAAATTACTGAATGAGCTTATTTAATTTTCATATCTTTCTCACACAACAGTATTATTATCCTCATTTGGTAGATGGAGACAATGAGGCTTAGACAGATAAGATGATGTTCACCAATATGTGTACTTTGTAAGTCTAAGGTCCTTTTAAGCTATTGCTTCCTGTGCTCAGAATGCTCTGTCTATCTGCTTACCTTACTTCCTCACCTAGAGGTATTCTACTGTCCCTCTTTATCTGAACAACTCCTATATCCTTCAAAACTCAGCTTTTCCAGTAAGCATATGTGATTCTCTCCCCACCACCTCAGCCTTAACTAGATGCTCGCACCCCATCACTGGGTGCTGCAGTCTGTGAGGCTACCTCCATCAAAGATTTATTACAACTCTATCATATTTCTCTTTAGGCTTATCATCTGGACCCTGAACTCCAGTTCACAACTGGAAGAGTGTCATTTGTTTATCTCCAAAGTTCACTTAACCCTAGTAAGCAATTACTATTTGTGGAATAAAAAATTAAATTATCAACATCCTTAAAATTTCTACACATGTTCACTTTATCACCTGGTCTTTAAAGAAACTTCGACATCCAAAAAAATTTCCTCTCTCAACCCTGCCCAATGGGGGCTGTTCACCAACAGAGTGAGACAGCTTGCTTCTTGTTTCTCATGCTCTTGTCATACATTCTTCCAATGTAATCATTGAATTTCACCTCAGAAAACAGACTACGCTATTGATCATTTTGTGCCTCCCACATTTGCATTATGTCTAGGTTCTACATTTTAGGGCAGAGAACTGAAAGCCTCTGAGAATAATTTAGTGCCAGTGTTTTATTTTGGGAATTAAATCCCAAACAGTGAGAGTGAAAGGAAAGGGAAAACCTGAAAGGGAAGGTGGGGAGCCAGAAAAGGTGAAGCATTGCCGCTCTCATTACTTCTTCATAGTGGGCTGCAAAGAGATGCCTTCCTGCTGTTTGGCAGGTGCCTACACTTAATCACACAAGACTCCTCCAGACAGGCTGACTGGAGGGAATAAGGGAGAAGAAATTGATCTACTCTATATTCTCCTGCCTCCCTTAGCCAAGATGGAGCTATAAGGAGTTAACGACCTTGCATTCCAGTCTGGGTCATTCAGGTCCTGTGGCAGCATGTTGGACAGCCAGTTGTATTCCCTGTGGTGGCATTCTCCTAGAATAGAAGAGAAGGGAGACTCTAGAGACTGCAGTCATGAAGTGGTTGCTTTTAAAAGACTAACAATGTGGATTTACATGGATATATATGTTGCATTGGTATTGGAACTTGAGTAAATAACTGAATATTCTCAAATAGCTAAGGTTGAGGCATTCAGAGGAGGCATAGAAGTCTTAGAAAGGAGCAATTCCACCTTGTACATCCAATTAATTTCTCTTGTTACACTGTTTTCTGTCATGAACTTCACTGTCTTCCTAAATTATGGTCTAGCTGTTCTGAAGTACAAACATCTTCTACCTCAACTATATACTTGCAATTTAAGCACAGCACAACATGGCTAAAACCAAGTAAAACATTTCTCTTTCCCGATTTCCCCATTACTTTTCATGGAGACACTAACATTTGTATTTTGGGGGTTGAAATTTCAGAGTTATCTCTGATTTCAGCTTTCCTTCCTTGGCATAAATTACACATTCAGTAACTATATGGATAACATGATCATCTTTGCTTCTTTATTTGCTGATACATTTGTGTAGGAAATGTCAAGAGGAGAAAACAATGAAAGCGAAAAAAAGAGGTAGAGTTTTAAAACAAACCAGCCACATGAGATACAATTAGGTTTTGCTGAAGATTCGGAAGCTTAGTTGTTTCTTGATGCTATCATTGATCACCAGCCTTTATGATTAAAACAGTAGGCATATATGAAAATGTATCAGAGGAACATCTAATAAGAGTTTAAAAAGTATTAATTTGTCTTTTTTAATATAATTGTCTGCTTCTGATGGAAGGACCTAAGAGGTACTTAAGTTGATGATCTCAGACCTCCAGTCCAATTGCAAATTTCTTGCACCCTTGTTAGGCAATTTCTACCTTCTCTGACAAAAAAAAAGGGAGACAGGTCTTAGTAGGAATTCAAGTGTATTTCTCATATGACTCTCTTTATGTTTCTCTCATTTATATATAGTATCAATAAATTTTGGAATACTGTAGTAATATGTTGAATGTGGGAGTTTGGAAGTTTTAGATGTGGTAAAAAATGCTATGTGGAAGTTTTACCTTGAACATAATAAATAAGCGTTCTTCATTCCAACTGTCAAAACCTAATCAGTAATGAGGTAAAAAGGAGTCACCATTCCTTCATATTGCTATTGAATTCCACCACTATAAAAAAACTACTTTTAGCAAAATAGAAAATTAATCTCAGAAGTGATATTTTGAGCATTAGAGCAACATCTCTAATGGTCTTTTTAAAAGTCTCTCTAATGAACTCACTGTAGCTATGGAAATTCTAATTTCCTACACGGGTCAGCTTTAGCAGTGTGCTTACTTATGTGCTTCAAATGGACTTATCAACTAATGAACCAAGAAATGAACCAAAAAATGGCTTTTTTTGTTTGCTTTTAGCTGTGTCTTTCTCAGATTTTAAAGGTCAGGGCATTTTAGGGTCAGGTTTGTTCCACATTTTTTTTAATGGAACATATTCACTTCCCATTAAAATCTAATTTTCTTTACTAAGAAGGTGTTAGGCTTCTAATCCCTCATGGAAATTGTGCTTTGCATGATCATTACCTCATCCAAATGTATGTTCCCAGTGAGCCTGTCATCAAGTGAACTTGATGCCTTAGTTTTTTCCTTTTGTAGCAAGATGCCTAAGTGATTACTTATGCAGCCTTTGTTAGTGAAATTAGGGGGAGTAAAGGGAATTTTTAAAAAGTATGGCAATTACAAGGGTTAGAACTGAGCACAACCATTACCACAGCATCTGATACTGAGATTTCAGGGTAATCTAATAATCAAAATAAAGATAATTGTACTCAATTGATCTATTTAACAGTTGGGTCGGTTCATGAATTCTACTGTTACAATGATAACTGTGCCATGGATTTTACTCCCAACGATGATAAGACATATCTATAGTTTCTCTATTCATTCAACAAATACTTTCATGAATGAAGAACAGATGATACATAGTGGGTACACACCAGTCATGGTAGCTACATGAATGTGGAAAGGACTTAGAAAAGATTTCATGTAAGAGGTAGCATTTTCTCTGAGCCTTGGTGAATGAGCAAGATTAGAAATACAGGATAATCCAATGGGGGAAAAGGAACTCAAGATACTTCAAAATTTCAAGGCAAAATGGCATCACAAGGAGATGGTACCTCAAAGAAAAAATTTCAGAGATATGGAGAATTATGTATTTTAGTGGATAAAGAATTCAGAGTAGCTCTTCCCAGTTCCTCTTCAGAATTCTGATGTAGATGGCTATCATTTCTTTGACTTCCCACTTGGAAGTCAAGATTGGTGGGAAAGTGGATCCCTGCTGCCAAGAATTTGAGGACATTCTCCACTTCGTAAACAGGGTCTCATGGACATTGTGAGACTTTCCCTGTAAACTATGACAGGAAACCAGGACAATGTAGTAGTATAGAAAGGCCATACTTTTAAAAAATCAGTCTTACACAAAACGTGCTGATTTATTAGTCTTTTTTGAAGAACCAATTACAGACTTTGTTGATTTTTATATTGTGTCTGTTTGTTAATCCATTATTCTCTGTATATATTATTTTTCCTTCATTATGTTTTTTTGTTCCTCTTTTTTTGAAAACCTCCCTCCCTTAACTGAGATATAATGACATGTAATATCATGTATCTTTAAGGTGTACAATATGATAGTTTGATATATGTATATATTGTGAAATAATTAGTGCAATAGGGTTAGTCAACACTTCCATCACCTGACATCACTTTTTTTGTAGTAGAAACATTTAACAACAGATATTTTTAGCAAATCTCAAGTATATCATACAGTACTATGAATTATAGCATTTATGATATATATTATATTCTCAGAATTATTAATTTTATGAAGTGTGTAAACCTTTGACCAACATTTCCTCATTTTCTCTACCCCCTACCTACTGGCCACTAACCCCTTCCCTATTCTCTGTTTCTATGAGCTCAGCTTTTTAAAGTTTTCACCTAAAATCATGCAGTATTTGCCTTCTTCTGTTTAACTTATTTCCCTTGGCATAATACCCTCAAAGTTTATCCATACTCTAACAAATGTGTAAATTTCCCCTTTTATGGTTTATTTTTTTCTAACATCTTAAGGTAAATGTTTAGCTGAGTGATTTTTAGAATTCTTTTTATGTTCTATGTAAAGCAATTAAGAAATTTATTCTGTGCATTGTAATAGTATTTGGTTGTTCAGTTCTAAATATCTTTATTTCTTTTGTGGTTATTATTTAATTTTTTAACTCATGCATAATTTAGAAGTGTGTTTCTGAGTTCCAAAAACGTTGAGTGCATTTTAACTGCATTTTTGTTATTAGTTTCTAATTTAAGTTGAGTTCTTAATGGATAGTTTTTTGAGTCTTGCTGAATGGCCCCAAATTCTTAAATTTTTTGGTGTTCTTGAAAGAATCCTCATTCTCTAGTTTTTGTTCTATGTTTGTACATTAGGTCAAGCTTACTGTATTTATGGCAGAGGTTTTTTAAATTCTTAATAATCCTATTTCCTTTTTCTGAGTACAACGAAAGACTACATTTCCCTGTCTTCTTCACTTTGGTCAGAATCTTATCTATAATTGAATTCTCTCCACAGGGAAAATGAACATCTATAATATAAGATACTTTTATCCTGACTGTTCCAATTCATGAAGTTTATCATTCTGAGTGTTTATTTTTGACCTCCAATAATGTAGTTTGCCTTGAGTCTTTTTTGTTGTTTGATTTAAATATAATTATTTCCACTTTATTTGGTTAGTATTTGTCTGTTATTTTTTTTTTTATACTATAACTTTCATTTAGTTTGTATGTGAGTTTTTAGATGTGTGTGTCTATCTTTTGGGTGTGACTCTTTACTGTCTAGATGCATTTAAAAATCATGTCACTACTTTCCATCCAAATGTACATTTAATGTATTTATACTTGCTATAGTTTAAAATAAATTTATATTTATGGTATTTTTTCTTTTTATGTATTTCTCTTTTTGATTTTTAAAAATTAATTCCTGCCTTAAAAAACAGATAAAATCCTTTCTGTCATTCAATTTATTTGAATTTCTGTGGATTTGGATAGAATATTAATTTTCTTCTGCCTGTAATATATATTTTAGAATTTTCTGTTTTTTGTTCCCACCACCCCTACCCCTTCCAGGTCTTAAACCCAATTCCTCGAACTTTTCATGCCCTGCACCTAATCTGCTGAGTCACAGGGGTGCACCCAGAATTTTTTTGAAAGAAGATCTCAAAGAAGTAAATTCTGTCAGGTTTTTCTTGTTTGTTTATAATGCATTAATCTTATTATTTAAAATACTATATTTTTATTTGGTATACAATTCAAGATCAAAACAATTATTTCTAGGAATTATGGATTAGATTATAGCAGACCAATTTTATCTCAGAATAATTTAAAAACTGGTTTAAGTGAAGCACCCTAGTGGCTCAGGTACTGAGTATGAGACTGGGGAGTTGACCATGTAAAGTTTAAAGACCTGGGTTTGATAACCTGGTCCAAGGGAAACAACCAAATCAGAGAAACAAATAAATAAAGTTCTTTTTTCTCTTTCTTTCTTCAAAATACTTCTTCCTCCTCCTCCTCTAAAAACAAAACAAAAACCTGAGTTAATGTAAAACATCTATCTGCCCGCACTGGACAGGTTCAAAAACAGCTACAATGTGAGTGATCAAGATCCTGATGAGAAAGGGATTTAAAAAAATGTTACCCAGACTATACTTACTCAAAGCATTTCCTTATTCTTAAGACAGACAAACTGAGAGGTTGATCAGAACTTTACTAATCTCTAGGGGTACAAACATAATATACTTTATGTTAGTCATTAAAAGAATAGTAAGTTGATTTGTGACCAAAAAGCTAACAGAAGAAGAAAAGGAAAGTAGTAATACAAAAAAATACAAGAAGTAAAAGAAAAACACCAAAAATAAAAATGATTAGTAACTTGATAGAGTTAAAATATAATACATCACTGTTTACATTAAATAGTATAAATGAATAAGTGAATGCATGGATACTATATGAGAGAAAAACTCAAATATTTGCTCTTCTATAGATATGCTTTAAATATGAAAACACAAGATCAAAGAATGGAAAAAGATTTGACATATAGACACTAATGGTTCTAGGCTGACATTTATTTTCTGTCAATACAATGAAGTCTTTATTTTATTCTCATGCAGGTTTCACTGTTGCTATTGATAAATCAGTGTCAATATAATCGTTAGTTATTTGAATATAATCTGTATTTCTACTTTGTCTGATTTTAAGATTTTTGTCTTCAGTGTTCTGTAGCTTTTCATGTATGCCGAGATGTGAGCTTCATTTCAGTTAACTTACTTGAGATTCATTAGCTTTTCTGTAGCTATTAACTAATTATTAACTGTATAAATTTCATATTTATTATTCCTTTAAATGTTTGTTCTATGAAAATTCCTTTCCTTTTTATCTTTTAAAACTTTTTTTTCCAACCCCAGATCTGGAACCTGGGTCCATGGCTTTCATAGGCTGCACTTAGCTACCTGAGCTACAGGACAGTTACTCCATTCAATTTTCTATTTCCTCCTTCATTTATATTTAAATTGATATTGGAATTTCTTACTTTAGTCTCCATATGTCATAGCCACTTTATTTTTCATTTGTCTATAATTCTACATTCTAAGATATCTTCAAATAAATGTTCTGCTTAGTTTAATTTTTGCTACATCTAATGTGTTGCACATTGAGTATTTTATACAAGTTATAATATTTTTATTTCAAAATAATTTTTGTGTCTTTATTTTTTAAGATGGGCTCTTCAGCTTTTAATACTCTTTTGTGTTCTGTTCATCTGTGAACTCCCTCATTTTATTTCCTTAATCATACTTATTCTATTTTAAAGTAGTTAATTCTAGTACCTAAAGTCTTTGTGGGTCTCAGTAAACTTGTATTTGGTTGATTTGTGTACCCCCAAACTCATGTGTTTCCTGGCACTTCACAATGTGATCTTAATTGATATTGGGTTTTTGCAGATGTAATTACCTAACAATGAAGTCATAGTGGAGAAGGATGGGCCCTAAATACAATGTGACTTTGTAGGAAGAGAAGGGACAAATACAGATTGAGATACAATGTCAATATTCAAAAATGAATGCAGCAAAAGATTTAATAAAGATAAATAATTACAAAAATAAGTGAAAAAAAAGAGACAGAGACACATGTAAAGAGAGATGATGATGTGATGACATATGTGAGGTGAGGGCCATGAGAAGACAGGAAGAAATGGAGTGATGGATCTACAAGCTAAGGAATGTCCAGCACCTCCAGCAACCAGCAGGAGGAGCAAGAGTACAGCCATGGAACAGACTCGCCTCAAGAGTCTTCTGAGAGATGTGGTCCCTCAGACAATTTGATTTAGACTTCCAGCTTTAACAACTATGAGAAATCAAATTTTTCTTATATTAAGCCACCAAATGTGTAATGCTTTGTTATAGCAGCCGTAGAAAACTAATACAGACCTCACCTATAAAGTGGGAACAACAGCTTACTCAAATATACCATTTTTTACAAGTGTATGGAAAAATATTTATTTTAACATTTAAAAGAAGAATTTCATATTAATTCTGACAGTTTTATCAGGTTTTGTCACCCAAAAAGTTATACATATATTCATGTTCTTGGATCATGTATATAAAGCACTTCGTCTTGTATGATCCAGAATAAGTGCTTAATAAATGTTATCTTTTTGGATATGATTCTCAGACACCTCATCTTAGTGACAGTCTTGTATCTTTTTCTTTAGAGAGCACAGACATCTGAAATCTGTATACACACATCACATATATTCACGTACAATCCATTCTAATTCCCTTCTGTCAGCCCTCATTTAGGTCTTTCCAGATTATTTCAGCTTTAAACCCCTTAAGAGTTTCTGATATTTTTTGAAACTGTGTACATCTGAGAGCTTTACAATTTCAAATCAGATTTCATGGGACAGAATATTACATTTTTCTTTTCAAATAAGAAAAAGAGTACACTTTTCATAATAAAGATCCAGAAAGAGTGAGTTGTGCTAGAGAGAATCTTATTATCAATAATTAGTGTCTTCTTGCTTATTTTTCATTACTCAGAAAAATCTTTCACAAACATTTCATTCAAATTTCAAGAAAAAGTAATGATGGTTTTCCAGTGGTTTTCATTGTGGTGCTACTCACTTAGGACTGCATGAAAAGCAACAGACTCATTTCATGTCAAGATTTAACCAATAATTTAGCTTGGCTAGTTCACCCAAAACCTTGAAGTGAGGGATAGAGGACTATAAGAAAAATTTAATTTAATCTTTTGAGGTCCAACTGTTAAAATTCCTGTGAATCAGAATAAAAGTGTGTTTTTAAGTAAATTAAGACATGAGTAAAAAGAATGGATGAATATTTGGATGACATTGTTTTTAGAAAGAGACTTTTTTCCTGTTATTTCCTTGCTGATTTTTGTTGGTAAAACAATGATGAATTCTTGTATATTATCGTAAGTAATTTTTCATGTCCCATCTCTTTGAACATGTTTTGATATACAGTACTAGGATAACCCTAGGTGTGGTATAGTAATAAAGAATAAATTCCTGCACAGGACAATAAGATTTTTAAAGGTAGAGTTTTTAAATCTAGATTGAAATTCACAAATAAGGAAAGAATTAGAACTGTCTTTTGAGTGACATTTTTTTATCAAGAGATTTTTTTTCTTTCCTTTAAGTGTTAATGTCATGATGTGACCATATTATACAGTCATGAACAATTAGCGTAAGTAATATCACTATGTAATAAGTAGGAATAAATATTTCAGTTATATTTTAAATGATCAGACTAAAACTCATGAAAAATCTTTTAAAAGAGAAGTGTAATAGGTATGTCCCAATGGAATAGTGGTTGCCTTTGAAGGAGCAAGTCACATATCCCTGGGTTCAAGTCCCAGGCCTGGAGGGAGCAACCAGTGTAAACAACTAAATAAAAATAAAATAAATATGCTTCTTCTTTCTCCTTTATCTTTCTGCCTGCCTGCTTACTACTTTCCTTTATTCCTGCTTTTAACTTGCCTTTTTTTTAAGAAAAAAATAGTGGAATAAATAGTGTAATAAAACTCCGGAAATGTTAAGACTCTTGGAGATTTCATTTCATTCATTTATGTTTTATTAAAAAATATTTTATGCTGACAATATAGCTCATACTAGGTGTAGAAATACAGGTGTGGGATGAGGTAATATACAGATCAGTGAGTAATATACAAAATATACTACAGCGTATAGTGAAAAATAACTAAAACTTGAAGGAAAGGAGGACATAGTCAAATGCAGTTATTGAGGACTAATTAGCATTTGCAAATGTTAGTTACAGAGAAAAATCCTAACCTGGAGATTTTCACATAAATATGTAAAAAAACTTATGAAAGTATCCTCTGCTTTAAAAAAACATTTATTTGTAAAAGATTCTGGAACTTTAGTCCAACAAAGCTTTCTATCAGCTTCTATCTGTTCTAGAAATGGTTCTAGCAATTTATACAAGGACTTTGATAATGAGTCATTTAGATATAATGAGGTAAGTGTGCCTAGATAGCATGTGTGTGACTGCATGTGGCAGAGGTGTGGTCTCCATTTTGTGGTCTTGGGAACACAGTGTAGTGTTTTGGTTCACTTAAAATGGCAGGAACATTAAGTAAAGCAATTTATTATGCCTGCTATTTCAGAATTTTAATATTCAAGATAAAATAATTAGACTAATGATTTTCAAAATATATTTTTGTCTCTCACCATCCATGATTATATGTTAGTTATCTTTATTCCTTGTGGAGCATTTTAAGTTGTGAACATATTTTCAATTTCAATCGATTTTCTATAACAAGTTTTTCTTTGCTCTTGTTGGTAATGGTTCTTCATATACTTTACTCGCAGGATTTATCTCATTGAGAAAACTTACAAATTTGATTCCAGACTCAGGAAAGAAGCGTTGATGAATGAGATGACCTTAGAATATCTCATCAGGTGCTTATGAGATATTCTGCTTTATTTCCAAAATAAGTTATTGAAAACATAGCCTATTTTTGGATCCTAGACATTCATTAAATTTAAAGATATTTTAGATTTCTGAGGTCTTCAAAATAGGTATTATCTTCTGATTTATTTTAATTATTTTATCATCATCTAAGTCATCATCAATTTGTCAACTCCTTAAATCCCATTAGAAGGTTATAATCTTTCAACTTTTTCTATGTCTTCTTTTTCTAATTACTTTTCAAATCTATTCCTCTGTCATTAAAGAGTAAGGACTTGCTTAAGTTGATTAATAAAGTTTGTTTTTTTTAGTACTAATAATTGCTTTTTGTTGAAATTTTATCATTAATAAATCAAGCAAATAGTGAGATTCTTCTCCCTCAAAAAAGTAGTGCATATCACAGTTTAAATAAGTAGAAGCAATTCAGGAAAACATAACCGATTCAATGATCATAGCGGCCAGCTACATGATTTAAACTCACCAAGAAATTTATATACCAGAAAGGGTTGAGGCAAAAAGAGATGTTCCTTAAAACACTGACAAAAGCAGTAAGTTCATTTAATTGGCTTGGTGCACGTATCTTCACTGTGTGATATGTATTGGCTTGGTACACGTATTTTCACTACGTGATATGTATTGACTGAATCAGGAGAATCAGTTTTAGAAAATAGCTCCTCTTATTCCACTTCTGAGTATTTACCTGAAATACACAAAAATATTCTATGAATAAGTGTATGAAACCCCATGTTTATTTTTATGTATTTTTAAATTTAATTTTTCTTCAGATCAAGAAATGAACATAATTTATCAAATTAAATACTTATTTCAAAAAACTCAGGAGGGTATAATATATCGGTTATTTTCAAAAACAATTACACTTTAAAATGAATATAATACAGTATATACAAATTCATAATGTAAGCTTGAGTACAATTTCTTAATCTAGAAAGCTTAAATATTGGAATTATCAAAAAGAATAAGGTAACAAAAAGAAAAACTCGGCGTGATGAAAGTAAAATTAAAAACCTTTTGGATAGCATTATCTTTTCAAGTAAAATAATATCAATAACAATAAAACTAAACAGGATAAAATATTAATCTCACAGGATTTGGGCAGCAAAGATAAATATGAACCTTGGCTATGACACATGTATACTATTTAACCTTAGGCAGGTTTCTTAGCTTTGGTTTTTTCTCTTTTATAAAATGGAGATAATAAGATCTACACCAAAGACTTATCTTAAATAAGATAATATATGCAAAATTTTGAACAAGCCCCACAGAAAAATAACAAGCAAAGAAATTGAAGAGGTAATCAAAAGTCTCCCTACAAATAAAAACCCAGGGCCAGATGGTTTTTCCAATGAGTTCACCAAAACATCAGCAGATTATTCCTCTCACACGCTTTCAAAATACTGAAAAACAGGGAACACTCCCAAATATTCTACATGAGGCCAGTATCAGGCTGACACCAAAACTGACAGATGTCACCAAGAAAGAAAATTACAGACCAATACTTCTAATGAACATACATGAATAGGTCTAATGGATCTGTTTTTAAGTGGAGTTTCTTTAAACTTGATATAGCATATTTTATTATTTGCTGTGGAACTGGTTTTGTGGTGATAAATTCCTTTAACTTTTGCTTACTGGATAAGTTTTTTTATCATTCCTTCATTTCTGAATGGTAATCTTGCAGGGTGTAGTATCCTAGGTTGAAAATCCTTTTCTTTCAACCTTTCGAATAAATCATGTAATTTCCTCCTGGCTTGTAGAATTTCAATTGAGAAATCCATTGATAATCTTATGGGGATTCCTTTGTATGTGAATCAATTCTTTCTTTATCTTGTATTTTTGACATTTTGATGACAATGTGTCTGAGTGTCAGTCTGCTTGTGTTCCTTTTATTAGGGACTCTTTGAGCTGGGTTTGTAGGCTTGCTTCATTCTTTAGGTTGGGGAAATTTTTAGCTATTATTTCTTTAAGTACAATTCCTTCCCATTTTTCTCTCTCTTCTCCTTCTGGGACCCGTATAATGTGAATGTTTTTCTTTGATGATATCCCATAGGTCTCAAATGCTGTCTTCATTTCTTTGCATTCTTTTATCTCTTTGCTGGTTCACTTGAGTGTATTCCTCTGTCCTATCTTCTAACTCACTGGTTCTATTGGAGACTTCATCCATCTTATTCTTGCAATCCTCTATTGAATTCTTTAGACCAGTTATTATGTTCTTTATTTCTTTGACATCTGTTTTGAGTTGCTTCATTTTTTTCTCTCTTTTTATTGTTCTTTTTCTTCCTCTATTATTTTCTTGATTTTCATGAGTGTTTTTTTTTTTTTTTTATCACTGTTGCCCTAAATTCATCTTCATGCAGTTTGTATATATCTTCTATATTCAGATTTTCCCACGGGTTTTTGATTGAATCCATCACTTTATGTGTATTTTTCTTTGTCTTTGCTCTGTTTGGCATTCTGTTTATGCTTCTGTGGATTAGGTTTCCCTGCAGTAATGGACTTGTGTAGTTTATTGACTTGCACCAAGTAAGCCTGGATCTTGGGTTGGACACTGGTATTTCTAGCTTTGTTGTATCACCACTGGTTGAATTTTTTGAAGTTCTTATATGGGCCCTCTGTGCTGCCCAAAAGTTCAACAAATAGGGTAGGATATTGTGTGGGGGGATGAAGGGCCTTCCTCAGCATCCCAGGTCCCAACCACAATGACCACCTTGCTTTTAGCCCACTATCAGGCTGCAGTTTCAACTCCACCTATAAGGTGACAATAGTGGGTAGCATTAACTCTTTCACTCATTGCAAGAGGCTTCCTAAAAACCTGAGGGCAGGATTCCAGTGGGTGGGTGTTGTGACTCTGGGGCAATTTTCTGGAGGGCATGGGGGTTGGCAATTCCCCTAGCTGCCTTCTGGTTATGGTGGCACCCAGTGTAATATTCTCACCAGGTCTCCCATTCAAACCACCGGGGCACTGTTGCTCCTTCCACCCTGTACCTAGATACTCTCCCTCAGCTCCTTGTCCCGGTCCCACTGGGTGGTCTCTCCACTACTTTCTTGACTCCTGGGAGGGCCAGTTCTTCCTGCAGTTCCACCCCCTCCACTGAAGCCAGAATCCCCAGTCCATGTCTGTGGTGTAGCTCTGAACCCACAAGTTTTTGCCTACCGTCTGTTGTCACAATTGTTGCTGTGTCTCTACAGGCCTGTGTCTGATTTTCCTCTTTTTTTTTTTTTTTTTCTGGAAAATAGGTGAATTCCTAGTTGCTCTGTGGGGAGGACATTAGTCTAACTCCTACCGGGTTGCCGTCTTGACCGGAAATCTGAATGAAAAACTGAAGCAACCTAAGGGAAGTGCTCATTGACAGATGAGTGGATAAAGAATAAGACATACATATATTTATATAACATATATATATACATATACAAATATGAATAATTAAAACTTGAAGGGAAGACATGGTCAACTGAAGCTATTGAGGAGGAATTATGTACATACATGTATGTATTTTTTCCATAAAATACTATTCAGTTATTAAAAAAGATGAAATCCTGTCATTTTCAACAACATAGATGGACATGTAAGGAATTATGGCTAGTGAAATAAGTCAGAAGGGGAAAGACACTAACATTGTATAATTTCGTTCATGTGGTATATAGAAAAATCAAATGAATCAAATAAAGCATGTTCTTTCCCATGACTGCCTAAGTGATTCCCACAGTGGAAAGTGGGGGCAAAACCATAATACTGTTTTATGCTAATTGCCTTTATCAGTCACTTTGGGTTACACTACTGCTAGCCTGCACCTGCTCAGGTCTGTAGCTCAAAATATGTCTCTGACCTTGCGAGAATCTCTCTAATAAGGCTGATGCTTCTCTTTGAAGATTTCCTGGCCTCGAGCGTGTTTTTCTTAATAGGAAAACCTCAGCTCATTAGGGTCTCTCACCCAATAATCATTTCCAGCATGTGTTCCTTAATAGGGTAGCCTTTGTCTGTTAAGGTCCCTCACTCAGTTCTCATGTCTTGCTTGTGCCAACATTATGATGAAATGTTCCTTCGATGAAATTAAAAAACAAAATAAATTTACATACTTTAATAAAAAATGTCAGGGCAAACTTTAAAAATTGTATATGTTTGTTATAGTGACTATTGAATATTTTGAAGGGGATTATTCTAATTTATTCAAAAGTTTGTGTTCATACAGCATTTGTGATGAACCAAGTCAGGTGATCATTTATTTTACTCAAAATCTTGCAAATTAAGATGGAGGGGTAGAGATATTTCAGGTTTACAGGCTATAAACCCATTTCTACTTTTTGAATTTTGCAACCATGATAGCCTTTGAAAAAGGAGAAGAACAAGAATGAAAACATTGCAACATCACTTTGTTGGGATGTGTGCTTTGAGCAGGTGTAGGATAAAATATTAAAGAAACCTGAGCGATATAAAGACACTATAATATGATGATGATGATAATGATAATAATTTCTGTTTGTTATTATAAATGTAATGATGATGGTAATACATTCATTTTTCATGGATTATTTCATTTAATTCTCACGTCAAATTTGTTAGAGAGGTACTATTATTATGCTCTTTTCAATGAAATTTTTAAACATAAAAAACTCTTCCCAAGGTTATACAGTGAGGAACTGGTAGAGATGGAATTTAGAATTCATTTAAAGTGATTCCAGAAACTATGTGCGTATCTACCGCATTATAGTGAGATTTGTGGCATTATGTTGAGTTCTGAAAAATGAAAGAGAAGCAAGAGTGGAATTTGTTTATATAAATCAACACTTGCATTGGAAGCAATAAAGAGTAGAATCAATGATATAGAGGACTCCTTGAAACTATTACAAAAAATGGAAGATAAAATATTAAGGGACATGAGCATGATGCAGAAGGCCAAGAATGGAAATTCAACCTGAGAATTATATTTATTTCTGAAGAAGAAAAACTGCAGTTAATATAGAGTATAATGAAAGATACACTTGAGGCATTTTTTTTTTAGTGTATAAATACCTAGAGATGAAAATCAGAAGTGCTTATTGAATTCCTAGGGAATTTATAAAGATAGCATTTATTTCATTCTTGTAACAGCAGTTTGAATTGATAAAGATTTTTTTACAAAAATCTCCTACAAGTATTTTGGTATAAATAATTTTCCATCCCAACAGTAAATCTCTAAGAACCATCTAACAATCTCCACAGAGCCTTGTGTGATGGCAAGAGAATAATGTTATTAGATATTCATAGGTTCAAGAAGAGAAGGGCAGGAGGTTGGGCAAATTTAGTAGGGCAGATAAATTGTGCAGCAAAGGAAACACTGAAATGGTGGTGGTGAACTTAATCTATTATTTACAGATATTGATTTATAATGATGCACACCTTAAACCTATATGATTTTATTATGCAATATCCCTTCAATAAAATTAATTTAAAAATATACATTAACTATACCCTATAGAAAAATTACATTAACTCATCAATATAAGATTACAAAAAGGGTGAAGTCTTGGAGAGAATGTATAGGCATTTTTCTCCTAGAATCTATTCAAAGGAAGCAAAGCACAATGCAGAAAGCAATAGACACGAAATATATTCACCGTAATATTATATATTTTAGTCAACATTGGAACTAATCAAAGGTTCCCCATTAGAAGACCATGAGATATCATTTGGTCATTAAAAAGATCAGTACAAAGAGATTTAAACAAATGTAAGAAAATCTTTTCGTATTGTGTGATCTCAGTTGTGTAAAGAAAAACATAAACCAATTACTAGAGGGAAATTATTTATTTTAGTTATATCTGGGGAGGAAAGCTATAGATGTTTTTCTATTTCTTCATATTTTCCCCATTCTTTATCAACAGTTTTAAATATACATATGAAATTTTTATAACAATGAAAAAAAAACAAGAAAAGATTAGTGGTTGAGAGCTTTAAAATTAGTTTGGAGTTAATTTTGGAAAACCAACCAGGTATCTGTAGATTTTCCAGGGCTCACATGGCATTGAAACTCTTTCAGTCACCCTGGAGAAACATAAGAATAGCTGCTCCACAGGCCACAGGTCACATGCCTGACGGCTCTTTGGAGCCAACTTAGCTTTGGCCACCTAGACTGGAAGAAAAAGTTTTTTTTTAAATATTTGCTGTTTTTCCCTTCCATACTTCATTTTTCTTCCTTCCTTTTTGTCTAACTGAATTGGTACTTTCACTGTACCTTCTTTCAACCTTACAATTTTTTCAAACCATTTGGAGTCGAACATCTCAAATAACTGTGCGATTCCCAATAGTGAACAGCGCAATAACTTTCTCAAGAGTAATGTCTCCAAAGTCATCGGAATTGCTCCACTTGCAGAAATCTTTCCTTTCAGTGATATTTACATAACATAAAAATTGCTGTTTTATGCAGAAATATTTTAAATGGACCAGTTTATTTCTTTTCCTAAAATACCTATATAAAAATTTATCTTCTTAACAAAATATGCCAGCGTATCTGCTTTCCCCAGAAATGCTGCTAAGGATTTGTTTAAACGATGCCCTGTCATTCTAATCCTGCTTCATACCCCAATGGTTCATAAAACATAACGACAGGGTGGAGGTCAGCAGCAGAGAAATCTAAAGATGCTTAGTCCTTTATGCCTATCTATAGTGTCTTGAAACTATACATAACTAAACATAACAAATTCTGGAATAAAAAACAAGCCATATTTTTTGAATATTTTCCAGTGTATCTCAGTTTTATTTCTGTAAATTCTTTCTCTATATTCCTTCCCTCATACTATCTTTGTGATGAATAGCTTTTTTTCCTACTTACGTGGATTAAAGGAAGTGTCTGGTTTTGTACTTCACTGTTTAATGTGAGGTTTCTCCTCTGCTGTGTTTCTCTGAACCTCACTTCTTCTTTCCTTTCCTCCTCAATTCAGCCATTCCAACAACGAGCAGCTCACTGAAACACTAAAATAGTTATTTGATGTTTTCAATAAAGCTAACCTTCAAATAATCCCAAGGCAATTAATTTATAGTTCTATGCAATTTGTTTACACATATGCCATGTTAAGACAAAAATTTACAGCAACATATGAAAATCTTTTCAAAGGACTAGAAATATTTATTTTTAAATATTTGCTTTATTGTCCATGGAAATAATACATTGATACCAATTGTTTTTGGAGTTTTTTCAGCTGCAGATCTTAATATTATTTCCATTTGTAGAAGTCCTATGACTTGCACAATACCAGGACTTGAAATACATATTGAAATTATTTGCTATTTTTGAGACAAAATAGTAGAGGACCTAAATTCATGAACTTAAGAGCCAAATTGTGTATTTGAATCAATCTTTTCTCTACTACTTTCTAACTATGTGAACTGAGTCAGTTATTTATTATACTGTGTTTGTTTTCTAGCCTATTAAACAATGATGATAATAGTGTCTGCTTCATGGTTAATTAATAAAAACACTTAGAAGAGTTTTTGGCTCATGGTAGGTATTCAGTTTATTAATTTCTAAATAATTATTTTTTAATTTAATATTTTGCTAGCATGTGCTTCATCTTATATACAGATGTATAGAATGGTTTGCCGAGTGGATTACTCTCATCCTTTCATAAGAATTAAATTAAAAGTTAATTTGTCTACTGTGACTACATATGCATATATATAAATAATACTTTCTATACATTTTAAGCTTCTTTGTCCCATATTGAACATACTGTACCCTAGTTGGGAGTATCTGGACTCTCTTAGTAAACATGTGTTTTGTTACTAAAGAGTTAACTGTGGCATCTACCACACTCAATCAGAAATAAGACTTTCTAAATATAGAATCAAAATAGAATTCTTGATTTAATTCATTGATGAGTTCTTCAGATTGGAACTTTATGAAATGTATAAAAGGAATTGTTGAGAGTGATAAAACCCAAGCTTTGCATTGAGAATGATATATAGTTCCGTACTACAATAATAATAACTAGTACTTTAGTGTACTTACTCATTTTCTCACTTATCATCTTGTGTATATAATGTTATGTTTATTTAAGTTTGCAGCTATTTAAATGGATATTTAGAAAGAAGGAGGTTGTCTGGGGTGAACTGGACAGTCAGTGGCCTTAGAGGTCTTCCTGACCCCCAGGCCTAAAGCACATCGCAATCAAGTTCACCCCTTGAGGAAAACGTTGCCCAGCTCTGTATCCTTCATTTGAAATGATCATTTATTTATTCATGATCTTATTTACTTTTGTTTCCCTTACATTGCAGAAGAGCAAAATTGTGCCTGGTATCTAAACGGCAGACTCAAGGTAAATTTTTATTGAATTAATAAATATTTTTAAATTCTTCATGTAATCTTTAAAATAATTGTACATAATAATCATTATTTCTGTATTATATTCTTCTTGCAAATAGGAAAGCAGAAACAGATGGAAACAGAAGACCCAAAGATATGCTATAAACATTAAAAGTCAAAGCTAGTTTTTTTTTTTACCAAAGTCCATTCACTTTCCTATACCCATGCTAATACTGTCTCCTGAGAAACACTTTTGAAATTAAACTGGTAAAATGTTTTATGCCCATTGACTCCTGTTTTCGAAGGTTGGGATCTCTATTTTTTTCAAGTCTATAGTTAAAGTTTTTATGCTCTATCTATCTAGTTACCTATCTATGTATAATCTATCATCATTATCATCATCTATTTATCTGTGTATATGTACATATATATTTCCAGGCATTTTGCCTACTTTTGTTCTGGTCTTTCTATTTATTTTCCTCCTTCATTGCTTGAGTCCAACACAAATGATTCCTTTCAACATATAGTTCTGCTCATTATTTAAGATGGAAATAATGCTAGAAACACATTTCTCATGCTATTTCTAGGACTCCTCAAATTCAGCTTTGCCTCTAGGCCAATTCTTATGGAAAACTCAACCAGAAGTTTCTGGAAAACCTAACCAGTATCTTCAGTAAAAGAAGTTTTAGATTCCATGGTTCATTTACCATCTTCTCCAGTGAATAACAAATTGGTTGGACTATATTGCCATTACAAGACTATCACAGCAGTAAATTTTATGGAATAACTCAACCATAATTACAAAGAAAAACCAACATAGCAATAAAACAATTTTAAAGAGTATTTCTCATTTAGACAAAATTTTCTATTCTCGGAAAATGGTCATCCTAAACCCAAGTGGGGTCAGCATGCAAGAAGCAGACAACAGACTGCTGAAGTGTTCCTTAAAAAGCACCTCTCCACACAAATCTTGGATTTTAGGCTATAAAAATGCATCCTCAAATTTTATGGGAACAAATGTCTCTCCAGAGTAGCAACTGTGTAGAATATGTTCTTACAAGGTTTTTCCTGGAGTATAAATGTGTGATTCTCTTTACATTCAAGGTTCCTCCTTACCTTATGAAAGCTTAAAAAGCACAAAGTTCACCACTAAAGCTATAACTTTTATCTCCAAATAGCTTAACTTACCTTCCAGTTGGTACGGTGAGGCAGCAAGTATTTGGGCCCTTTTTCTTTTATCAATGGCTTCCTCAGTCACCTTTTACATTGATTTTAACTATTTTCCCTTTGTTATTCCAATAACTTTATTAAAAGCACCTCCTTTAAATAGCTCACATTAAAATTCCTTTCATCAGCATACGCTAAAGCTTGAAGTTGAAATTTTCTTGTCTCCATTAACTTTAAAATAAATTCATATTTTTATGCAATAACCTGTGTTTTGACTTGACATTTTGTTATATATTCAAAGTTTTTATATCCATCTAAAAATATTTCTGAATTTTAATAAATTCTACCACAGAATGATGGTAGACATGTAGAGATCAGCATACCTGGCCTAAGCACATGAAAAGTCATCTAGACCTAGGATTTCTGTATGTACCATCTGGTGTTTTGTAACACTTACCTGAATGTGAGTATAAACCAAGTGTCCATTTTAAGTGCTCTGATGTTAGAACCTGTACTCTTTGTTCTAATCTCCAAATTTCCCTGGTCATGGAGACCCCAGGGTAGAAAAGGAGAAAGAGTAGTATAGCTTGATGTTAAGAGAATAGTTTATAAGAAAAGACAATATTAATTCAAATCCACATTCTTTTTATGTCCTAACTATGTAACCCTTGAATGTTCAATTACTCTCAGTTGCCTTTAAAAAAAAAATGAGATGATACAATTTCCTACTCAAAGTATTATTTTGAATTTTAAACAAGAAAATATCAGTAAAGTATCATGCACAATATTGGTCTAGAGCAATCACTGTAAAAAAAGCTCTCAATTGTGTACAAGTTGTCTGTTTCAGTGGCATTACTGTTTTAACATATATAATTAAACATTTTGTTTTGGTTGGAATCATTCTAGTACTCCCCTACCTTACTTCCATATTTCTCCAGACTTCTGATGTATTTCTTCCATGACAGTTTGACAAGTAACAAATTTGATAATGTCTTGGGAGAAAGGTAGTTTCTAAGATCTCTCAGGACTTCGTTCTCACATGAGTACTTTTCTCTCTCTATACACACTCAAGTGATTTATCTATTCTTGGGATGTTGGTTACTACTTACTTATGGCCCTCTCAGACCTTGCCTCTGACACTCAAATTCTTAGTTCTGACTTCCAGTTGGATATTTTCTTTTATTAGTTTTGTGGACTGCTTAATTTCAGTGTACGTTAAAGTAAAATCTTTGTGGTACCAATTCAACAAGAAACTTTCCCTGTCATTGGTAGATTATATTATCACTATCCACTTATTAACCCAATTTACAAATGTGAGAATTATTTATGGGTCTTTCCTTCTCTTCAGCAACCACATCCATTAGGATCTGACAAATTTGTTTCTTACTTCTTTTTTGAGCTTGTTGCTTCTAATCTGTACCTTACTACAGTGCATATTATTATAAGTATTTTGCTATTTTTCAATCCAGTTTTAACTATACTTATCTTCCATACAATTACCAGAATGGTGAATCTTAAATATAAATCTGATTATTTTTCTCCCATTTTGGGAAAAACATTCAAACCCTTATAGTAGCACAAAAAGTCTTTCATGATCTGTCACTGAAGACACTCACTGTTCATATTTGATGCTCTAGCAATAAAGAGAAGATACTGGATCTCGCATAGTGCATATTTTCTCTTTTTCCATATCCATTTATTTTTGGGTTTTTATACATTTTTTTACCTTTCCTATGACCTGACTCCTACACATTCTCTCATAAGTGAGGCAGTCATTTTCCCCCTAAACTTTCATTGAATTAATTTTACACTTAGATTGGATTGTCATTTGTTATAACTTATGACCTCCAGAAGCAGGCCCTGAAAGGAGGATTCATGTGAATATGTTAAGAGCCTTCCTAGGAAACACCAATCAGAAATGGGAAGGTGGGACCAAAAAGAAAAAGAAAATAAACAAGCAAAGGTATGTTGTCAAGTGGAGTACAATCAAGGGTAATTAAAAAAACAAGCAGCTTTTTACTGAAGAAACATTGCATTGGAACTTTATGTATTTCAGATGTATATTATCATAAATCAATATTTGTAGATACCATAATAAGTTCACCACTAAACTTCGTATTCTATTGCTCACCATGTAATTAACCCTTTTGCATTATTTGTTCACTCCTTTCCCCTAATTCCTTCTGGCAATCAGTAAGTTGGCCTTAGATAAAAGTTTGTTTCTGTTTTATATTTAGTTCATCCATTTGTTTAGTTTCTCTGTAAAATACATATGAATGAAATCATGCGCTGTCTTTCTCCATCTAACTTATTTCACTAAACACAATACCCTCTAAGTCCATTCATGTGTTGCAAATGATAGGGTTTCAGTTAAAAAAATGTGTAGTATTCTATTATGTGTATGTGTATATACACGAATACATATTTATTTGTATGTATACAATATATTCTTATCCACTCTGTTTTTGATGTTGGCTCCAGATGTTATCTATTGTAAATAGTGCTACAGTGAACATGGAAGTGAGTATATCTCTTAAGATATGTTTAGATTTTGGGATCAATACCCAGAAGTCGGAGCATGAGATTGTATGGAATTTCTAATTTTTTGAAGAATCTCTATACTGCTTTTCATAGTGATTGCATAAATTTACACTCTTACCAACAGTGTATTATGGTTTCCTTCTCTCCTTGCCAAAACTTGCTATTTGCAGTATTTTGGCCAACAATTACTTGTATAAGTGTGAGGTGATACCTCAATGTTGTTTTGACTTGCATTTTCCTAAAAATAAGAGATGATTTCATGTCCCTGTTGACTATCAAAATAAAATTATGTTCAATCTTGTCAAAATCTCTTCCTGTATCTATTGAGCTTATTATATGATTTTTATCTTTCCTTTCGCTGATGTAGTATCTCACATATATTTATTTATATCATTTTATGTATATTTTATATATTATTTATGTATATTAAACAATTTTGCAGGCTTGGAACAAATCTCACTTACTTGTAGTGTGATTTTTTTACTAGTTGGTGATTCTGAGTTATTAAATTCTGTTTACTATTATTTTGTAGAGGATTCTTGCATTTATATTCATCAGTTGGTCAGAGTCTCTCTTGCATTATAGATATTAATACAGACAAATGAAAGGATAGAAAATGCTAATTAAGCCACTGGAACATTTATAAAGTAGGAACCATTATGCTTCTATCAGATAAAGCTGACTTCAAGTCAAAAGCGATGTAAGAGACAAAGATGGGCATTATATAATAATAAAGGAATAAATAAAACAAGATCACCTAACACACACGATCTATATATGTACATCAACATAGGAGCATCTAAATATAAAAAGCAAACATTAAACATAAAGGGATACATTGGTTACAACAAAGTAATAGTAGGGGACTTTAATTACCCACTTACAGCATGATTAGCTCTTCCAGACATAAAATCAAGATGCTAATAAGGGCCTTATATGACAAGTTAAGTGAGATGGACTTAATTGATAATTTCACCCCAAAATAATAGAATAGGTATTCTTTTTATGTACTGCAAGAACATTCAAAGATAGGTCATGTGTTAGTACACAAAACAAGCCCCAATAAACTTATGAAGATTGAAATCATATTAACAATCTTTTCAGACCACAATGGTATGCAACTAGAAATAGGCCACAAGAAAAAAGAGGGGAAAACCAAAAATTTGTGGAAAGAAAACAACATGCTACTGAACAACAATTGGGTTAATAAGGAAATCAAAAGTGAAATAAGAAAACATTTGGAAACAAATAAAAATTAGGATGACTTATCAGAACATATAAGACACAGGAAAACCAGTACTAAGAGAGAAGCATATCGAAGTACCGGTTTTCCTCAAGAAACAAGAAGAATTATAGGAAAACGTGACCTAAGTGTGCACCTAAATGAACTAAAAAAAGGTGAAAAAAAACAAAAGCAAAAGTCAGTAGAAGGATGACAATAAAAATTAGAGTAGAAATAAATAAAACAGAGAACAAAAAGATAATTCAAAGGTTCACTGAAACCAAGAGCTGGTTATTTGAGAAAAACAAAATAGAAAGACTTTTAGCCAGAATCACATAAAAGGAGAGAAGGTATAAATAAATAAATAAAATAAGAACTGAAAGAGTAGACATTTCAATAGCTGCTACCAAGCATTCACAAAGTACATAATTTAGAAAAAGAAGATGAATTCTTAGAAACATACAACATTCTAAGACTGAATCAGAAAGAAATAGAAAATCTGAATAGACTGATCAGGAATAAGAAAATTGTGATAGCAATCAGCTAAGGATAATTTTGACTCAATCTCACAAGAAAGCTCTGAAAATAGTATAAAATCACATTAGATTTGTCTGGATTGTTATGAGGGTGAGTAGTTATAATTCTTTCAGCCATTGCTAAGGGTTATTCTGTAAATCTTGAACATTTCAAACATTCTGTGTGAAGACTCAAGTGTGGGCTGGCTACTGAGAGTCAAAACACACTCCAAGAGTCTGTACACAAAAATGGTAAAGGGGCCAAGGTGTAGGAGTAAGTTCTCTACTTCTGGATTCCATTCTGGATGATCCCACAATGCCATTACAATCAAAAAGTGAGGATGGTTTAGTTTTCCATGCAGAAACGTATCACAGAAGGACTGTGGAGCAGCTGAGATAGTGTGGAGGGCGAGTCACAGGTTCAAGCTTGTCCTGAATGGTTCTCAGAAGTGAGTAGAAAAGTGACCACAGGCTTTATCCTGATGCTGTCCAGGAACAAGGCAGTGCAGGAATTGGGTATCTTAGTGATTTTTGTGCATGAGGCAAGAGGAATGAAGTAGTACTGTAGATGTCTTCAGTGCAAGAGCAGCCATTGACTCAGAAGAAGGTATCGATCTATCATTTTGCAGCTATATTGTGGCCTTGGACATAGTATTTTAAAGTAATGCTTTCCATTGATCTTGCCCATGTCTGACTTAACATGGACACCACTGATACTCTGTTGGAAAAGTCATCACAGTTTAATTATCAGCAGGACTGATTTTCATTTTCTCATTAATCATCACTATCATGAGTTAATACATAAATCCTACTATATAAGGACAATTAAACAACTAACATTTTACTTAATCTCAGGGGTTTTGGCTCAAAGTAATTACTCCTAAATCAGAGTTGCAGACATGTTTATTATCACAGTCACTACTGGGTACAGATAAGACAATCCATTTTGTGCTAAAGTACTAGATTATTATTTTCATGTAATTTGAGGCTGAGGGTTGATAGTGACAATTTGGTTGATAGAACAGTCTGGTATTCACCACAATATTATCCTGCTTTTTTTAGAGTAAGAGGAGAGAGGGGGAGAAAGTCAAATATTTGTTTCCTCTTTCAAGATGAACTAAATTTCCAAAGTGACTCTTAATGGAATTCAATTATCATTCAAGGTTTCTGTAAAAAAACATCGGACACACTCAAACTAGATAATTTCAAGAGAATGTAATGAAAGGGTCATTAAAAATATGGATAGAGTACAGGGAACCATATGGATAACCTAGGACCCAAGGTTGATGGAGGTACTTTCATTCCAAGGCTGAAAGAGGTGAGGAGAAAATATGGCGATAGACTCAAGCGACACAGCAGAGTATGTGAAAATGGCAACCTATAAGGAAAATGACTATTACTCAAGGAATTCAGTAAATCATGGTGATTTTCCTTTGAAAGAACCAGGGAAAGAGTGTTCTAATTGAAATAAACCACAGAAAGGCAGAAGGAAAAGGAGGCTTTTTTGAATAAAGTACATTCAAATTAGCCTCCTGGGACACATAGGGTGAGTTAGGTGAAAGTGAATCTGAAGGGGTAGATGGAAGAAATCTGGCACAACCCATACAAAGCTTTTGCTTCCATCTGAATTGTCATACTTATGTAAATGCAGAGGAACATGAAGCATCTTGGCTCAGGGAAAAGTTTGTAGTGGATAGCAATATTCTGGCACCTGTTGATTTTGACCATAAACTATTCTTCTAAAGATTATCAGGATGGGTTTTACCAAATTATGATGTATCCAATTACAGGCAAAATAACAGACTTTGTGAGAATTATAGTCATCTGTGAATACGGCTGCAAGTGTATCCATGCCTTCTAATTACCTCAGGAATAATTGTACCTGGGGCATTTTACAGTTGTTTCTGAATATGCCAATAGATTGCTCTATAGGTAATACTTTAGATTTGTCTTGTTTTGTGACCTGGGACCTTGCCTAAAGTTTTCAATAAACCTTTACATATCTAGGTAGAATCAAGAAGCCTGTAAAAAACAAAACAAAACAAAACAAAAAACAATGTGCACCAAGTAGACTTAGATACTGCCATTTGAATAGAGAGCTATTCAAATGGAAGTAAAAACATCTTAGCAGTTTTCTCAAGGGGAAGATTTCATTGTTAAGTTCTTGGAAGTAGCTGAGAATAGGAGAGAATGGGAGGGTGTTTATTGGGGATAAGATGGGAAATACCAATGTAAATGACTTGCCAGAAAAAAAACTGTAGTCAGCAAATTAGGTGAAATAATTTGGGAGAAGACATTTTCTTAAAGTAAAATTGTCCATATTCATATCTATATTATCTCCTTTTCTCTCTATAGAAGAATAGAGCAAACATTGTAAGTATTAAAAATGGTGATATGATAAATTTCAGATGACTTAAGCAGCAGGTCTTCCTTGGGAATGAAAGGAATATATTTTTTGGAGTTTAAGAACAGGTACTGAATTTCTATGAAATGAATAAGATTAAGTTTTTACATATAAAACACACCTCTAGGGAAAATATTAGACTGATTATATGTATCACAGAAAAGAAGAATCAAGTTGGAAAAATTCAGCTTAGAAATGCAAAGAATCAGAAGGAAAAAATAATTGTGACTAATGTGAGAAATAATATGGAGACTGGCAAAAAATATTATGAATAATTCAGTGGCATATCTGGATTTCTTTTTAGGAATACATGTTACAGGAAATATAGTTGGGATGCATGATTAAAGAATGAAAAACATTTCAAAACAGTTACCACCTTGGCGCTCCCTGCTGGCCTAGCAGATAAGGCCACTGGATGCAGTCCACATACATCTCAAGAATATGGTTCGGAAAACTGAGGTGCGGGGGAAATAATCAAGATGAACAACTAAATGAAATAAATAAATATTTCTTCCTCATCTCTCTCTTTCTTCCATCATGCCTTCTCACCTTCATTCGTGCCAGCACCTTTTTCAACCCCTGAATATGTATGCGACCTAGAGTAAGTCTCTGTGTCTGTTCAGTGCCAATTCCCTCAAGTTCAAAAGGAAGAATTGAGAGAGGTAATCTTGAAAGATTTTTCTAATGCTGAATTTAAATTTAATTATAATTGATATAAATTATCTATGTCCTACCACAGACACTAACCTGTATTCATTGATTTAATGAGATGTAACTCACAAATAGTAAGTTTGTGCATGCACAATTATCATACTAGAGCTCAGTGAATTTTCAAACACATCTGTAATCACCTCTCAAATAAAGACAGAATATTTATAGCACCCAGAAGGTTCCCTTGTGCCTCTTCTCTTCAATACCCTCCTGTGTAAGGGTAGTCATGTAATCTGACTTCTAGTATATTAGATTCGCTTGTTGTTGAATTTCATAAACATAGAATCATACAGTATTCAAAATATTAATATGATTAATATTTATTTAACATGGTGTTATTCAAAACAGATACCTATAACTGATATTAAATGCCTCATTATGGTATTACACAGCTATATATGCTCCTTGCATTTTATACAACTAAGGTGATCTATATAATTTTATTTATTATGGAAAACTACTTAGGTAGTTTTCTTCTGTTAGGATTATCCTTCCTTCTTAAATATGACTGTCCAATTCTCACTCAGATTTTAGGATTTAGTTCAAGTTCACTGTCTACGTGAAGTCTTTTTGTGACTATCTCAGTCGATACTACTACACTGTTTTCTGATCTCTCTGTATTGTTCTATTCTTAGCATACTTAGCATACTTAGCATGGCCATTAATCATAAAATGCTCTATAAATATTTTGTGCCATGAAAAATCAGCTTCACTAGTTTTTTAACCTAAAAATAATGTAAATTTCACTAAGTGAAAATAGTTGAAAGTATGCATACTTGTGTTGCTCTTTCTATTATATGTATACCATATAAAACTGTGGGCTCTGGAATCAGACAACTTGATTTTGATTTGAGGCTACCATTTATAAGCAATGGTTTCATAAATAATTTGCATAACTCCTTTAAACCTTTACTGTTTATAAAATGGCTTTCATATCAGAATTTACATATTCATGAATGATATCAGCACTTTCCACGTTGATTAGGATTTCAAATATATTCTATTTCAAAAACCATCCTTTATATATGGTTCTGCTATATTTTCACTGAAATTCTTCTGGTTTTGGAATTGAGCTAGTAAACTGTGTTTAATATTTATATTTTTATTTTTTTAATTAGTTATTTTTATACATAGACATTAAAATAAACCCATATGTATGGTTTCCTCATTCCTCATACATATACCAGTACATCCTTCCTTCAACCAAATCACTAAGTGTTCTTCATCACTGTCTAGTGGGGTCCATCACCATTTGGACTCCCCTCCCCATCCTATCCCATTCCCTGTGGGTGACCTCACTTTCCTTGTAAGTGTCAAAGAGCTTGTTTTGTTTCATGTTCCTTTGCTTTGTGTATTAAATTCTGCCTATGAGTGAGGTCATCTGGTACCTATCTTTCTTTTTTTGACTTATTTCACTTGCATAATCCCCTCTAGATCTCTCCATGTTGATTCAAATGACAGAATTTCATCTCTTTTAAGGGCTATGTGGTATTCCATTATATATATATATATGTACCACATCTTCTTTATCCATTCTTCTGATATAAATGCTGTCCTTTAGACAATTGTTTCAGAGTAACACCTTTCACATGATTACTTAAAAATAAAATGTCTTTTCCCCCACATCAGCCCCTATATCTTGGTTTTAATCCTGGCTAACTGAAGGAATTATTACTACATTGTGATGCAGTATTTACTAGGCTTCTGACAGGTACCATGCAGATAGTGGTGTGCATATGTATGTGCATGTGTGTGTGTGTGTGTGTGTGTGTATGTGCATGTGTGCACAATATTTGACTTTTAGTGGATGAGTAAGTGCTGGGTAACAAGTTAATGGGAATAATATAAAAATCACTATTTGAAAAACTAGAGTAGTTTTTCTAAAATATTCTATCAGTAAAATTCTTGAAACTATTAGTAAGAAGTAAAATACTAGAAAAAATATTGAATTGTGTTTCTTCCCAAGTGACTTTTGGTCACTTTAAATGAAAAGAAATGAGATAATTATCTGTATCCAAAACTTCAGAAATGAGTATATAATTTGGCTGAAAATTCCTAGAGGAAAATTATACTAACCTATATCAAAAATTAATGGGAAGTTATTCTTTTGAGGATTACTATTGAAGTGAATAAAATTTTTGCTACATATATTCTAAAAGTACTGATCATTTTAAATTAAGTCTTGAAATGCAACAGTTGGGGGAAGAAAGCACAACTCTATTCATTGATGTGGTCGCAAAATGCAATACAAACTTGTGTCATGAATTTTCTCCTGAATCAGTCTTATATTCTGGTCAATATAACATTAAAGAAACAAATATACAAACAAATTTTTCATGACCTCAGTTGAATGTGACTTTCCTACCATATTAGAACTAATTGAATTCTGACATAATGCTTGCTCCTCTCCTTTGTTCCAGTTCTTGGGTATTTATATAGCAATTTTGGTCATATTTTGGTAATGATGTAGGTTTATGGAGGATTATAATAGATGATTCATACAAAATCTTTCTTTCTTTTTTTTTTTTTTTTATAAATTTCTGGAATCCTCTTGGCATGACTTCCAAAACTCAGCCACTAATAGAACATAAATATAGAGTGGCTCTGTTTCTATTTCCAGAGAAAAATGTAGTAACTATAGTAATGAAGACACGGGGGTGGTTGGATTTTGGTACTTCCAAATTGGCGAAGCATGTTCATTTTGTGTTTATCTCAGTGTTTGGTAATAACATGATTGGTTTTGGAAAATTCTGTTTGGATATAATTCTATATGTTCTACTTTAAAATTTTCCAACTTATTTTTGGAGAGATTCATTTGGACTCTAAGAACATTCTGGGAAATTTGGGAATGAACAAGTGTAGAACAAATTTGTACAACTTCTAGATATTGCCTTTGATAAACTTGCTGAACAAAATTTTAATACCTTTTTCTCCAAAACATTGAACACTTGCTCTTTGATGTTTTTTATGGAAATACACCTCTTGTTTTTAAAGGGAAAAGTAAATCTGTTTTAAACTGGGAAATTACACAGAAAAACAAGAGACTATATCAAACTGAATATGTAAATTCATGATAACCATTTTAATGCTTAGTTTCAATGTTTCATCTAAACTTGAAAACAACCAATAACTAGGTCCTTCATGTTTGGAAAGGAAAAACTGTCTATCTATCTATCTATCTGTCTGTCTATCTGTCTGTCTGTCTGTCTGTCTGTCGGTCTGTCTATCTATCTATTTCTTTCAACATTCCCAAATCTTTATTGAGGGTCCACTACATGCCAGATCTTTGTTAAGGCTTTAGGGATTAACTGGTAAGCAGTTAATCCAGAAACAGTCTTCTGGAGTTTACAAAACAGAGTAATGCATCTTTATTTTTGCATGTCTTTTTTAACTTGCAATTAACTTTACAAAAAAGATGTGCTTGTAGAATTCTTAATTATATCACACAAATGATGACTGTGTCAAGCATGTAATAATTCAAAATATTATACTTAGAATTTGTAAAATGTTACTGTATCAGAAAAATATTTGTATATTAATTCTTAGTACTGTTGAATGTTTACACCTTATTTTTGCCAAATAAAAACACAAATAATTGCTAAATAATACTGTCTATAGATATTCAGAAATGAGATAGAATGTTTATGTATTTAAACTGTGCTTTAAGTACATACATTTAATCAAAGACAGACTCTAAAATCATAACTAATATAGCTGACATTTGCATTAACATAGGACATTTATAGAAGATACATTTATTAAGTAAAGAGCATTTATAGCACATGTAGGTATGGATAATTAAAATAACCTTTGCATGGAAGTCTACTTTAGAAATGAGCACACTAACACGGGGAAATATTTTTAATTCCGTAAAGCTTTGCATACAAACATCTCTCTTTGCAAAAGTTTGCATTCAGCCATTTTAATTTTATGAATTATATTAATGTCTGTTTTCATGAATTAAAAGAAATCCTAAGAGAGATTTTGCTTTTATGGCAAAAGCCAAAAATTGAGAATAGCATTCAGCGTTTGTTTTGCAGCTGGCGTTATAGAGGCAGCTGGACCCTGCACAGAGGGTGGTACCGCTAAGCTCCTTCCCAGAACTACATTATGCAGGCTGTGTATTTATTATGTTATTCCTACTTTCACTATATGTTAATGGATTTTTTTGATTTGTTTTGTGTTTTGTGAGTTGTTTAGTATGATTTTGCAGTTGTTTATTTGAGTTGTGTAACTCTTTAAAAAAGGTACATACAAATGAATGGTAATTACTGCTTTGGTTTAGAGTCATTTCAGCTTACAAAATGTTTCACAGCAAAATTGTACTCTTGGATAGGAAAAATATAACTGTATTTTGGTATCCTTCTCATAATTGGTCATTTCATTTATTTTTATGATAATTCACTAAATTTAAATTCATTCTTTTTTTTCCAGACATATTAAGGAATTAATAGGTGCTGTAACTCAGAGCTGATGCTTTATTCCCAGTCCAAGCATCTTTAAAATTTTTTGTATAATATTAGTTGGATTTTGTTTGGCTGCTGTATTTTCTAATTTCTGTGACTTTAATTAAAAAGATAAATTTTCTCTCTTATACATATGTGCTATGGTAGACTATGTGATGTGCCACCTTAGATCCCTCTTGTGGATAACAGAAATTATTCTCTTAGTTACTGGGACTATTTTAATTCAAATCAATTTGTTTTGCTCCCTAAACAAAAAAGCCAATAGCTAGAAGCTGGGTGTGTGAAGCAGGGAAAGGCTTATTACGGAGAAAAGTCAACTGAGGAAGTAGAAGACCTGTTCTGTCTCTAATCCATTTTCCTGACTACTGGGATTAGAGAAGTTATACACGCACCTGGAGGGGGCAACATCGGGAAGGTAAGATATTTGGGGAATTCCACAGTTAGCATGACTGATACTGTGGCACAAACAGGATCTGCGAGTTTATCAGGCTAATCACAAGTATTCAGTGCTTCACTGGGGAAAAAAAAAAAAAGAAACAGTTTGATGTATTGTTAGTGTCTCTCTCAGCTAAGTTTACTTGTAACTAAACAATGTTAATTAAAGTATTCCTCAGTTTACGATGACCTAATTTTGTTGGACGGCTAGTTCACTGGTCCCAATTTACTGACTTTTTATAGGAATGTTGCTGAAAGAAGTTCATCAGTGATCAGCCTTTACTGCGGCTTGTGTTATAATCCCTTCCCAGAGCAGCCCATATCCAAAGGCTGATGAGAGTGGGTGTATGAAGGTTCAGCCCATCTCAGAAGGGTGCTTTAGCTCCACGTCTCCTTGTGTGGTCAGCGGAGGCTATACAGGGGTTAGTGATGTTGGGACTGCAGTGCAGCTCACCTTCCCTGTTATCTTCTCCTGTCCAAGCTGTTGATTTCAAGAGCACTTCCAAGGAAACACTCCATCTCAATGTGATCTTGAGAACCCAGGCTGTGAAATATGCCTGTTGGCTTAGAACACAAATGTCTTGATGGCATTGAACGTTGCTAGTAAATTCTAGCAACTATTACTAACTTGACATTGATTCTGGTTAATTCATTGATGCAAATATTAATAAAGATGGACCATCTTGATTTTGCTAATGTTTTTTGATTTTCTTAAAATCTGATTCACTTAATCATGGTTAGCAAGCTATTAATTAAAAGAGATGAACAATATGACAAATAATTGAACTCATCAGAAAAATAAATCCATAGTCATCACATTTTTATTTTGTGAGTCTGTACTAGTTTGACCTGCAGATTGAGCAGATTCTTGTCAGTTTTTAAACAAAGGAAAAGATGAAACACACTCGTGTTAATCATGTTGGAAGTTCTAAAACAGCTGTTGCTATGGGAGATACCGTTCCAGTATTTCTTTTGAATTTTACATGAGGACATTTACTCCCTCTTTGGCACTGCAAATCACAGGAGTGATTTAGGCAGTTCTACAACACGTAATTCCCATTCCCTATCTGAATGCACAGCGTTGCTATTTGGCATCCATTTGAAGGTAATTCCTTTTCAGCAAAGCAAGGAAAAATCTGTGAAGTATAATTGCTCACTGAAAACGTGTTTTCTTATTAGTTCAATTCATCGAGAAAGCTATAAAGAATAGAAACAGTGGTTAGGGAGTTAATAAAACAATATCACGGTTTCCCTAGCCAGTTTTTCCAGGTGCAGCGTCTGCCCTTCTCAAACAAAATCTATAGTTACAGGATAAAATAAACCCTCTGCACGTATCAGCGGTCAAAACCAGAGAAGTGGAGGCTCATCCAAAAGGAGGAAGATTAAAAATTCAGCAAGAGACAGAAGTCTGGACATGCACCAAACAACATTTCATCAGCATGTCTGCCCAAGAGGAAACATTTTCCAGCGGCCTCTTTCCTTTTTCTTTAGAAACAAGCTCAACTGCAGTGTTCCCCAGCACCGTAACAAATGAACTGCTCTAGGCATCGAGAAGCATTAATAAATAATGATGTTTGTTAAAGGTAGCTTAGCTGTCCCTCCCCGTCAAGTCCATGTCAAACCCAGAGTAAAACCATTCTAGCAAATTTCTCTGCCGTCCACAAGAGGACTCGGCGGATGTGATTTTTCCAATAGCGCAGGATTCGGGTCAGAAGGCCACCGCAGATATGGAGGGGAGAAAGAGCAGTGTTGCATATGCCGACCTCTGCTAGGGAAATAGCAGAATTTCCGGAACTCATTAACTGCTGCTTCGCATTCATTTCCACTTAATGCTTTCTGCAACTCCAGCTGCGGATGCAGAATCCTTGAAGGCAGGCGGAGTAGGCCTGGCGCCAGCAGAGGGCGCATCCTGAGCCCGAAGCAAAAGTCGCTTTCACTTGTCCACAGGAACCGTACAACTCCGCTTGCAAGTGCCAGGCTTATTCTCAACCATATGCTACATGGTGTAGTTGATAAATGCTCCTATCAGACAGGAACATTTGGAGATTAGAGACATTGAAAACACACGGGGCTCAAGTGTTTTGCGCCAAGCGTGTTTACAGGAAAAGGAAAGCCTGGTGAGTCATCCTTCTATTTTTAGATGGGAACTACCAAGAATTGTTGCAGCGCTCCTTGCAACTCTGTGCATTTATATATAAGAATTGAACATTAATATGTTTAGAAGGTTACCTGGGAACAGAATGCTGCTTACCAAGTAACTATAAAGAGTCATTTCAAAAGTCCCAGGAGAAAGTGGACAATTAGAAAGATACTTTGCTTTAGCTGTTCTATTTTTATCCACCTGGATCAAAGAGACATCATTTTGTGTTCAGAAGGGAACAGGGGAGCACAAATGTTACCATCCTCAGCAACCCTGAATTACAGCAAATCCATTTTAATGTGCAGTTTGTCAACAG